>ML295632.1:803-27978 GCA_005239495.1 Nicotiana undulata | reverse complement strand
TTTGGGGCCCATGTCCCCCCCCCCCCCCCTATTTGGTCATTGTAGGACTGTTATCATATACTCCTACAAGCATATGATGAACCTTATATGCTGGCAATTTATTCACCCAGTCATTGTTGATGATCACCCTGTCAATTCTACTTAGCACTTTATCATGTCCTTCCTGTTTATTACTCCATGTATAAAAGCACCCCGATGATTTCAGTTCTTGAAGTACACAATGCTCCACACATTCTTTAAACTCCTTTATTTCTACATAAGTCACCTTGCTCCCCACTATATCCTCTTGACTAAGTATAGAGTTGAAGTCTCCCATAATTGCCCATTCCCCTACCATTTGATTAGCTATCATACTTATGCCTCTCCACAAGTCAGACCTTAGTGTTGGGTCATTGAATGCATACACCGTTGTCACATTAATCCTCTCCCCCGTGCTACTATGAGTTACAATACTATGAATGAGTTGCTCTGTCACTATTTTCACTTTTATAGTGAAGACCTGAGGCCTCCACAATATCGATATCCTTCCTGCATTATGTTTAGAGTTTGTAGTATAAGACCACCCTGTGCAAAGATTAAGAGAAGCTTTATTTTTCTTAGCTCTCTTAATCTTTGTTCCAAGAGCCCAAACACTCCAACCTGTTGTCTTTAAAGGAATATATTCACTTCCTTCTGTTTGGTTGTCCTGTTTAGGCCCCTGATCAGAACCAAATATTATCCATTAGGGAGGTGGGGGTTAGGCTCCCCGGCCTTCCCTGACTTGTTACCATTTCCTTGTGGCTCCGTCTTCCTTTAGGTGCCCTAACGCACCTTAATTCGTTAGGTTGTGACTCTTTGGATCCTTGCATACCCCTTTCCCAAAAGGAAACGAGTTGTACCAACAATGTCAACAACCCTGACCGATCCGTAAGGAGTAGGAAAAAGGGGGCGCGACAGCATGGCGACTCTGCTGGGGATTTAGGCTTTTACCATTTTCAAACTACTTTGTGAATTTGCACACTTTCCCTTTCCCCATTTATGTGCAATTATTTCAAGTATTTATTCCTTTTAGAATTAAAACTGTCATGTTTCTTTGTTTTCCTTTGTAACCTCTTTAAATTATAGCTGTTGTGTTTACCGCTTTCACAATGTGCAAATACATGACTACATGTCTTTACTGCATTTTTATTACATAATCATGCTGAACATCATATTCCACTCGTGCCAAAACAAATTCTATTGTAACGCTTGATGAGTGGTTGCGCCATTCCTATTTTACATCACCCCTAAATTCTGAAAGGCTTATTTGCGGTAAAACTAGTTGATCAGCGGTGCAGTCGACGGTTCCGTGCCATTCCCGCTTGGGTTGTCCGCTCAAGGGTACTAGTCTAAAACCCCATAGAAACCTTACTCCGTTATACGACTGCATGCATCCTGGTCAAACCTAGCTAGGTTAATGTGTTGTCCGCACAATAGCCTTTAAGACAGCCTTGCCAAAGTCCACCGGGTTTTTCATAATCCCAACGGACGCAATCACGATCTGTGCATTTATTTGGAGAACTAAATGTATGTATGCTAATCATAAGTGTATAAATAGCCGAGTCAGGTAGAGGTAAGGGCCTAACAAGTTTGTCTTGCAGAAATATGAGGTACGAAATCCCTAGACGCGACATGGTAACCAACATTCACCCAAAGCTTCTGAACTGGTAGGAGGATCTTCACTCTAGTGATAAGACACTTGTCAAGAAATACTTGGGTAACCTACCGTCTCTCCTAGAAATTCAACCCAATAACATGTTAATCAAGGCTGCCACTTTATTCTAGGATAGTGAAAGAGCCCTCTTTCATTTTTGGGACATTGAAATGACACCATTGCTAGAGGAAATATGAGGACTGGCGGGGTCAATCTGGGAAACTCCTGGGTTGTTAGTGCCTGAAAACTTCACAGGCACAGGCAAACCTTTCGAGTACTTGTATGAAAGGTACGGCCACAACAAGTCATACCGTACCTACCATGACGAATTCGCCATCACATCTTTGGGACATATTTACTGTAGGGTATTTGTCTTCATTGTTTGTTTCCTGGGGTTGATGGTGTTTCCAACAAAGAAAGAAAGGATCCACACTAGGCTGGATATGGTAACCAAAACCTTGATGGAAGGAATTGGTGGGCAGACTTTCAGCATCGTCCCTATGATCATCTAAGACATTTATCGAGCCTTAGAACACTGTCAAAGAGGAGCTAAGCACTTCGAAGGTTGCAACCTGTTACTACAACTCTGGCTCTTAGAGAATCTCCAAAAGGGCCAGTACCGGCAAGAATTTCCGCGAAGGGCATGGGACGACCACATCGCTTTCCATCACCCAAAACGAATGACATATATTCCCGACATGTTTGCTCATCCCGAGACTGCCAAAGAAAGGGTAGAGGTATTCGATAATCTGACTGATGAGCAGGTACAGTGGATGTCTGAGTAGTTTCCAACAGATGAATTCCTTGTCAGGTCTAGGGATGTACCGTTCTTGATACTGATCAGTTTGAGAGGAATATATCCTTACGTCCATCTCCGGGTTATGAGACAAGCAGGCAGAAAACAAATTATACCAAGGGTCGACAAGAAGAACCATTTCCGAGCCAACTTTCAGGATGATGGTACTCCTCACAAGTGCCAAGACTAGCATATGTGGCACTGTAAGATCAAAATGGAAAAGGACACAATCGAACCAGACAGATACAACGTAGGCTGTACACCTTTCTACTCAGGGTGGTTAGAAGACAACTGGGATGGTTTGAGCATGCCAGGATTCAGTCGGGGCCATAGAATCATAGATGAGAGGGCCGAGGCTCAGGTCAAATATAATCAGCTGCGCAAGAGGATCCGTGAATGCGAGAATGAACACCGTGAGATACATGAAACCAACTAGAGATTGATTGAAGAATGGAAAGATATGGCCGTCCGTTCCCACAGAAAGATGGAATACTTGGAGCGAGGCATAGTCGAGCTGGAGAGTAAGATCATCAAGAGGGTTGAAGACTGTCAAAAGGCTTAGGGGAATGAAGGTGGACATCTGGCCAGAGCATATATACTTCTAGGACTTCGCGAGCTGGGGAGCTTGTTCGATCGAATCAAGGATGCCGAGTCTAGGGAAGGTCCTTCTGGGACCAAATAGGATAGTATTTTGTTTTCGCTTTATCAATGTAATAAGGCCAATGGCCGTTAGTTACTTTATTTCTTGTTTATTATTTAAGTATCGTTTTGGATTCGTCTATTTTTACATTAATGAAATGAGGCATTCTGGCATTTAAGTTCTCCAAATTAATTTGTCTCTAGGCCTACCTAAGGCACAACGAGGTTCCCCAAATTAGGACACGCTTTATTCCCGCACTATGTGTTTAAATAATGCAATACTTATTCATAATCCTCACTGACTTGGCTACCTTTTGTTTTATTTTTGTTTTCTTTCTTTTTATTATTCCCCTCCCCAAAGGTATGTTCATGCACTCTGGCATCATCATCATACTACACAAGTTCAAGGGGACCTCCACACTCTCCTCCTCCTAGTCCTCCCAAAGGCAAAAGCAAAGGCAAAGGGAAAATAGAAGATTTGAGCAATACCAGGAAAGAGAATACACTTGAACGAACAGAGGCCACTGATGGCCAGGGTATTCAAGTTCAGAGCAAGGCCATGTCACAGCTAGAGCAATGGTTGGCAAAGCTCCAAGGGGAGCTTGAGCAGGTCTTGAATTTGGCGAACTTATCCTTCACACTCAGTGTTCCAGATATCAACCATCCCAACACCCAAAATCCTATACCTCCTCCAAACAAACAGAATCATCCCACAACTCATCACCACACCACTCCACCAAAGAACCAAACTCTTCCACCACAATACAATGTTTGCCACACTCCAAAAAATACCTCACTACTCGTCCCCGAGCCACAAAACTCCAAAAATGACCACCTCTACACCCAGGCGCTAGGCCATCACAACAACCCATTTTACGTGGAGACTCTGCCGCTCTCCACCCAACCCATTGCATACACACCTGAGTCTAGTGAAAATGATTTGCTCATCAGGAATTTGGCTGAAGAACATAAGAAGCTTACCAATCGGGTTCAAGGCGTTGAGGGAAGCAAAGGAGTCGAGGGGCTGAACTACGAAGACCTCTACATACAACCCGACGTCGAACTGCCCGAGGGGTACAAACCTCCTAAGTTCGAGATGTTCGATGGTACAGGTGATCCAAGGGTCCATCTGAGGACCTACTGTGATAAGCTGGTTGGAGTAGGGAAAGACGAAAAGATTCGCATGAAGTTGTTCATGAGGTGCTTGACCAGGGATGCTCTGTCTTGGTACATCAGCCAAGACCCCAGGAAATGGCCAAATTGGGTAAGCATGGCGTCTGACTTCATGGGCCAGTTCAGGTTTAATACAAAGATGCGCCAGATGTGTTCTACGTTCAGAAACTTAAGAAGAAGCCTATGGAAACCTTTCGCGAGTATGCTACTCGCTGGAGATCTGAAGCTGCTAAGGTCAGGCCCGCCTTAGACGAAGAACAAATGAACAAGTTCTTTGTACGAGCCCAGGATCCACAATATTACGAGCGGTTGATGGTGATCGAGAATCATAAATTCTCTGATATTATCAAATTGGGTGAAATAATTGAGGAAGGTATTAAAAGCGATATGGTCACCAATTTTGAAGCCTTGCAAGCTACAAATAAGGCCGTACAGTCTGGCGGTGTGTCCAAGAAGAGAGATGTGGGAGCCGTGATGGTTGCATAGAGAACCAAATCCCCATTGAAATATCAAACCTACCAAACATCTCCACTCACATATCAGCTAGCACCTTCATACCAAGCACCTTCACCCACATACCAGTCAACACCTCTACCGACATATCAGTCATCTCCACCACCTACCTACCAGCCTACTTCTCCCAGATATTCCCAGCCCGATCATGTTTACCATGCCTATAACTCTCAACCATCCAACTATCAGTCACCCCCCGCTCACCAAAATTTTCCCTAGACCTCGACCCAATTTTGATCGCCGACCTCCTAAACAATACACTGCCATTGCTGAACCTATCGATCAGCTGTACGAAAAACTGAAAGTTGTTGGTTATGTCACTCCCATCCCTGATGAAAATCCTGAGAATCCCTCTCAATGGGTTAATCCAAATAAAACCTGTGCATACCATTCCGGCATGAAGGGACACACAATCGACGAACGTCGCTCCCTGAAGGATAAGATACAGTCCCTAATCGACACAAGGTCATTATAGCAAAGGAATCCACTCCTAATGTACGCAACAATCCACTCCCAGACCATAAGGGTGGAGACATCAATATGATCGAAGTAGAAGAAGATTAGGACCTAAAGGGGTCGATTGGGTTGATCATAGAGGGTGATGACCCAAAGAAGCCAGTAGTTACTCTCAACCCCATCATAGTACAGGTTCAACCATCAGAAGATGTGGAGGTAGCTGTGTTAGTACCTTTTGAGTTTGAAGCGGCCCCACCCGCAAAGGCACCTACGTCGTTTGAGGTCGAAGTCATGCCACCTACAAATGCACCTGCACCATTTGAGGTTGCGGTTACGCCACTTGCTAAGGCACCTGTTCCGTTCGAAGTAAAGGTAGCTGCACCAATCACAGTGGCGGTGTCAACCACGCCACCTTTTCGCACCAATGCCATACCATGGGATTATGTAGCCGAGGAAAGAAGAAAGGGCAAAGTCAAGATCGAATAAGCTAATGTTGCACAGGGAATGACAAGGACTGGCAGGGTCTATACACCAGAACATTTGGCGGAATCAAGCAAATAAGCTGAATCAAGCAAACAGGCTTCCAATAGGCCACCCATCATTGAGACAGGCCAAGATGACCTTTGGACGAAGGTGCAGGCTAAAGAATACTCTGTCATTGACAAGTTGAACAAAACCCCAGCTCAGATATCCATTCTGTAATTACTGCAAAATTCAGAGACACACAGAAATGCTTTGATGAAAGTGCTTAACGAAGCGTATGTGCCAAACAATATCACCAGTGGGGAAAAGGCAAATATGGTAGGTCAAGTGTTGGAGAGTCATAAAATCAGTTTCCACGAAGACGAGCTTCCTCTCGAGGGGTTGGGTCACAAAAAAGTACTGCATATCACTGTGCAATGCGAGGACTACTTCATCACCAGAATTCTGATTGACAGAGGACCCAGCCTCAACATCTGTCCATTGACAACGCTCAAAAAATTGGGCAAAGGACTATATGAGATCATAGAAGGGTCGATGAACGTGAAAGCTTTCGATGGTTCTCAGAGGTCGACCATCGGTGAGATCAGCCTTTGCCTGCAAATGGGACCTATGTGGTTCGAAGTGGATTTCCAGGTGATAGACATATCAGCATCCTACAACCTGCTACAAGAACAACCGTGGATACATGCCGCTGGGGCCGTGGCATCAACGATGCATCATGCAGTGAAATTTGAATGGAACCACCAAGAAGTAATTATCCACGGAGACGGAAGCAATCCTATCTATAGTCGCCAGACCATTCCGGTGGTCGAAGGAAGAAGGAAGCTGGGAGGAGAAACTTACCACCACATTGAACGCGTCAACACAGTGGATAAAGACAAATGGTGGGATAGCAAAATCGAGAGTATACTGAACTGAAGTAGGTACGAGCCTTGCAAAGGACTCGGCAAGAATCTCCAAGGAATTTCCAAACCTATACAGTTGAAGAGCCATGGAACCACCTTCGGTCTGGGATACAAATATACATGGGAAGAGTATCAGAACTGGTCGCCACCATGGTGCGGTCCTTATTACCCATTGGAACAACCAATACCCCACCTAGAGCAGACTTCTCAGCAAGCCGATGTTATATAGGGGTCAGAGGAAGAAGAGGCACTTGCAGCATTAAAAAACCAATTCCTGGATGAGGATGACATGGACTGTTGCGTCATTTTTTAAGGAGGACGTGGAGGAAGGCCCTTCCATCCAGGCCGTGAGAAGAGGAGCATCTCTTACGAATTGGACAATAAGAACAGCCAGGGCCCGACGAGCCACCGGTTAGCAAGGTTAAACAAGCATTGTTCATTGTCTTTTACTAAATGATTTCCCTTTTCGCATTTTCCTATTCTTGCAATAAGATCTTCAATGTTCAAAACATTTATTCAAAATTATCAAAAGCACTTTTATGTTTTTATGAATCAATATTTATTATTATCATTTTCTCTCATTACTTTATCTATACAGCATTACTATTACTTGTCTTGATGAACCAATGACTCTGACATGCAACGAGGCAACACAACAAACGGACATTGATTCAGAAGAAGAAGATGATATACCTGATGAAATTGTCAAAGGAGTCGAGAATTTTGATAAAAGCCCCTGGGGGATACTGAGAATGTCAAGTAAACTCGTATCAGCATTCATTTGTCGCCGTCAGAGAAGAAAGAGTACATAGAATTCTTAAAAGAGTATGAGGACATATTCGCATGGTCGTACGAGGACATGACTGGTCTGAGTACATCCATTGTGGCTCACAAATTACCAACCAATCCAATGTGTCCGCCGGTAAAACAAAAGCTCAGAAAGTTCAAGCCTGACATGAGTTTGAAAATCAAGGAAGAAGTCACCAAGCAAATCAACGCCAAGGTTCTCAGGGTAGTGGAGTATCCGACATGGTTAGCTAACATCGTGCCAGTGCCGAAGAAAGATGGGAAGGTCAGAGTTTGTGTCTACTACCGGGATCTCAACCGGGCCAGTCCGTAAGATGATTTCCCTTTGCTAAATATACATATCTTGTTTGACAACTGCGCCAAGAATGAACTACAGTCATTCGTGGATTGCTTCGCTGGTTACCATCAGATTTGGATGGATGAGGAAGATGCTGAAAAAATGGATTTCATTACGCCGTGGGGAGTTTACTGCTACAATATGATGTCGTTCGGCCTGAAGAATGTTGGAGCCACCTATATAAGGGCTATGACTACTATCTTTCATGATATGATACACAAGGAGATTGAGGTATATGTAGACGATTCTATTATCAAGTCTAAGAAAGTTGTCGACCACATAGCAGACTTGAGGAAGTTCTTCGACAAGCTGCGAAACTACAATTTGAAATTAAACCCCGCGAAGTGTGCGTTCGGGAATCCTGCTGGGAAATTGCTCGTGTTCATAGTCAGCCATCGAGGGATAAAATTGGATCCATCAAAGGTCAAAGTTATCCAAGAGTTACCATCGCCAAGGAACAAAAACGATGTGATGAGTTTCCTGGGACGCCTTAATTACATCAGTCTGTTCATAGCACAGTCTATAATCATATGTGAGTCGATCTTCAAGATGCTGAAGAAGGATGCTGCGAACAAATGGACCAAGGATCGTCAAAAGGCCTTCGAAAGGATTAAGGAGTAGTTGTCAACACTGCCAGTCTTGGTACCACCTGAGCCGGGTAGACCTTTACTACTCTACCTTGCAGTACTAGATGGAGTCTTCGGCTGCGTTCTGGGGCAGCACTATGAAACATGGAGAAAAGAACAGCCCATATATTATCTAAGCAAGAAGTTCACTCTGTACGAGGCACGATATTCTTTATTGGAGAGTACCTGTTGTGCTCTAACTTGGGTAGCCAAGAAGCTGAGGCATTACTTCTGTGCCTACACTACATATCTCATCTCAAGGATGGATCCCTTGAAACACATCTTTCAAAAGCCCATGTCCACTGGCAAGATGGCCAAGTGGCAAATCCTACTGAGTGAATTCAGAAAGCGGTCAAGGGACAAGCATTGGCAGACCATCTTACTGAGAACCCTATGGACGGAGAATACAAACCCCTGAAAACGTATTTTCTGGATGAAGAGATATCATTCAAAGGAGAAGACATTACAGAATCCTATGACGGTTGGAAAATGTTCTTCGATGGAGCAGCAAATTTTAAAGGAGTTGGCATTGGAGCTATCCTAATATCAGAAACTGGTCAGCATTATCCGATATCTGCCAAACTCAAATTCCCATGCACCAACAATATGGCGAAATATGAAGCCTGCATCTTAGGGCTCAACATGGCCATTGACATGAACGTCCATGAGCTGCTAGTAATTGGTGATTCAGACTTGCTAATACACCAAGTACAAGAAGAATGGGCTACCAAGAATTCCAAGATACTGTCGTATCTGCACCATGTGCAAGAATTGCGAAAGAGGTTCACGAGGATAGAATTTTGGCATGTCCCCAGAATTCAGAACGAGTTTGCCGATGCATTGGCCACTCTATCATCCATTATACGACATCCAGATAAGAACTTCATTGACCCTATTCCATTGAAAGTCCATAGCCAGTCGGCCTATTGTGCCCAAGTTGAAGAAGAAGCAGACGGAAAACCATGGTTCCACGACATCAAGGAGTATCTTTCAAAGGGAGATTACCCATAGCTTGCAAATCACACTCAGAAACGCACACTACGGAGATTGTCCAACAACTTCTTTTATAGCGGAGGAATCCTGTACAGGAGGACTCCCGATTTGGGATTATTGAGATGCGTTGATGCAAAGGAAGCCTCAAATCTACTTGAGAAGATACATGATGGGACCTGCAGCCCACATATGAATGATTTTATCTTGGACAAGAAGATACTCAGAGCCGAATATTTCCGGATGACTATGGAAACAGACTGCATCCAGTACGTCCGAAAAATGCTACCAATGCCAGGTACACGCGGATATGATAAAGGTACCTCCAAACGAACTCAATGCAACATGCTCACCTTGGCCGTTCGCCGCTTGGGGAATGGATGTTATTGGACCAATCGAGCCTACCGCCTCCAATGGACACAGTTTCATCTTGGTAGAAATTGATTATTTCACTAAATGGGTCGAAGCGGCATCTTACAAAGCAGTGACTAAGAATGTCGTAGTAGACTTTGTCCGCGACCGTATTGTTTGTCGATTTGGAGTTCCAGAATCAATCATCACCGACAACGGTTCCAATCTCAACAGTGATTTGATGAAAGTTATGTGTGAGACTTTCAAAATCAAGCACAAGAATTCGACAGCCTATAGACCTCAGATGAATGGATATGTAGAAGCCGCCAACAAGAACATCAAGAAGATATTGAGGAAGATGAAAGAAAAGCATAAACAATGGCACGAAAAGTTATAATTTGCTTTGTTAGGATACCGCACCACAGTCCGTACATCAACTGGGGAATTCCTTACTTGCTGGTTTATGGTACATAAGCTGTCATTCCTGCTGAAGTAGAGATTCTTTCCTTGAGAATCATACAAGAAGCTGAGCTCAGCGATGCAGAATGGGTAAAAAGTCGTTATGAGCAACTGGACCTTATAGATGGGAAAAGAATGAATGCAATATGTCACGGTCAACTTTATCAAAATAGAATGTCTAGAGATTTCAACAAAAGAGTCAAACTAAGACAGTTCACACCGGGGCAGCTAGTGTTAAAGAAGATTTTTCGCATCAGGATGAAGCCAAAGGGAAATTCTCCCCCAACTGGCAAGGTCCGTATATGGTTCATCGAGTACTGACAGGAGGAGCACTTATACTTGGAGAAATGGATGGAGAAGTCTAGCCAAAGCCAGTCAATTCAGATGCAGTCAAACGCTATTATGTATAATCTTCATGCTTTCTCAATGATGTAAATTGAACTATGCCTGACTTGATTCTCGTTTAAGAAGGGATACGTAGGTATCCCTATGGGTTCGGTCACAATTCAATACAAATTTCCTTTTCCCCGCAGTTGGAAACTGGGGCAGAATTTTGAGGATGACCCTCAAAATTCCAAAGCGAGTTCATCCAATCGCCGCATGTGCAACAGTCTGAATCGTCAACCCATCATACTGGGGAAGAATTTTGAGGAGGACCCTCAAAATTCCAAAGCGAGTTCATCCAATCGCCGCATGTGCAACAGTCTGAATCGTCAACCCATCATACTGGGGAAGAATTTTGAGGAGGACCCTCAAAATTCCGTAGCATGAGAGGTTGCAATATCTTGAGCCGTGTCACGGTCGTCGGTTCATCTAAACTGTTTTAAAATATATGTTTATACTATATCTTTACAAAATCACGCATACTTACTCTTGAAAACAACCCAGTTTAGAAAACGCTACCCCGATGATTTGAACAGGATCATCAGGCCAAGTGTACGAGTCGGGAAACCCAGCGGGGATACAAACCAACCTCCCCATTTACAAAACTCACGATTTATATTTGGATGCAGGAACAAATAATTAAACACGCAAGAAAGTCACAAACCGCAACACAATTGCAAATGCTAAAGCTCACTGTCCACACAAAGAACGAACTTATTCAGAGTTACGAAAACCATCGCACTTGCCGACATTTGCCATCATCACAAACAAACAATGCTCCGCAGTCACAATGCTCACAATACCGCAATCTACTACTAGCTAAGAAATTCTACTGTCATTTATTATTTCACCTTGCATAACGCTAATTTTCTGCCTTCCCCTGCATAAGGCTACCTTTCTTCCTTCCTACCTGCATAAGGCTAATTTTCTTCCTTCCTCTGTATAAGGCTACCTTTCTGCCTTCCATTTGCATGAGACTAAGTTCTGTCTCCATCTGCATGAGGTTAAGCTCTACCTCCATCTACATAAGGCTACCTTTCTTCCTTCCCTTGCATAAAGCTACCTTTCTGCCTTCTGTTTGCATTAGACTAAGCTCTGTCTCCATCTGCATGAGGTTAAGCTCTACCTCGATTTGCATAAGGCTACCTTTATGCCTTCCTTTGCATAAGGCTATCTTTCTGCCTTCCTCTGCATAAGGCTACCTTTTTTGTCTTCCTACCTGCATGAGGCTAAGCTCTGCCTCCAATTTACTTTTTCATCGAGACTAGGCGCTGTCTCTCAAGTACTATTTAACTTACTTTTCTTTCGGTCTAAGCTCTGTCCTTCAAATCCCAAGACTAAGCCTTGTCTTGTCATGATCATGTTACTGCATTTCATGGGCTGAAATATCGCCAACCTGTCCAAAGGCGTCATCATTCGGAGGCACCATTTTCATGGCCCGAGAACATCATGTCATGGCCTGAGGATCTCTCTCAATTTTGCATATCATTACTCAAAGGTGTCATCGTTCAGAGGAACCATCTTCATGGCTCGAGAACATCATTTCATGGCATGCGAATCCTTCACCAAACAATTCATGGACCAGGACATCATGGTGTGAGGACTTCATCCTTAATCGTCCAAAGACAACGTTCATAGTCCGACGAGAACTTGCATCATGTTTAAATTTTCGCACAATATGTGCTTGTATTGTTTTACTTCTGCAGGTAACCCGGCAAGCGACGGTTATCCTAGGAGGAGTGGTCCCGCTACCGTTCTCCCAGCCATATCAAACCTAACCTTTCCTGTAAGCCATCCAGCCCTATATGTCGCGTGTGTTCTCGTTATAACTCCATCGGTATACTTCGTCGATGGGTTTGGAACTACATACGGCCCGATTCCTGTAAAACCAGGGATATGTAGGCAACTCAGAAGCCAGGGTGCGGCCTAAATCTCTTTAAACCGTTTCGCTCGGTCAAAATTGGCCATCATATCTTTACCCGACAACTCTTTCATCCTTCCCAGGTAAAGAGGGGCAGCTGTTGATACCCAATTTTTCCTCAATTTATTTTTTAATTTGCATATATACCTTCAAAATCAGACTTTCATAAGAATTGGTATTTTTCTATATTTTTCCTAGATTTTTATTAATTCATTCTTAATTTTTCCAGTATTTTATTACTAATAATTAATTACAAATTGCATTACAAGTGATTTAAGAAACATTTCTTGACTTAATGTATCATTTTTGGTCCTATCAAGACCCAATTATTTCACAATTAGCCAAATTGGCACTCTTTGGCTATAATTGCAATAACTTTGCAATTATAGTCTAATCACATGTTTTATGTTATTTTTATCTAGTAATTGGTCATTTATATTTTTAAATACTGATTAATTATTTTAATTTATTTTCTAAGCATGAATTTCATTTTTTACAATTATCAGCTATTTTATAAATTATATTTAGTTAATTTAATTGGGTATTTAACAATTAGCCACCTTTATTTTAATTCTAGCCTAAATTGACCTGACCCCTAACCCAATTGAATTAACCCAACAGACCCAAGCCCAATACACTATCCTACCTGACCCAATTTCCATTTAATCTAGACCATTGATTAATTTTAATCAACGGACCAGAACCGTTCTTTCCTTAATTAACCTAAAATACTACCCTCCCCCTTCACTCATTTTCCCCTTCTCACTCTCAGTTGTCTCTCAAGTCTCTCTCATCTCTCTCTAGACGTTTCACCTACTGAGCCTTTCTCCTCTCTTCTCCGGTCGTCGCATTGCCGGAATCCATGGCGATTCCACCATCTATAGCCTTATGGCTCCCTCCTTAGCATGTGTCACCGCTTTTGAGGCCCTGAAGTGAACCAGAGGCGGTCCACTCATCTCCTACGATCTCATGCCATTTTATCGTCCACCCATGGCCGTGCGAGTAAGATCTACCACTTTCCGGTTGAAATCGGTCATATTTTAAGTTTTCTTCTCCTTTCTGGGTCCTCTTTGGAAACCCTAACTTTAAACCTTCCAATTGTTTTAGATCTGTAACAGATCTATGCCTATTATGCATTTTTTCCCCTGTTTTCTTTAAAGATTCTTCAGTTCCCTACACGATTTTTCAGTTTTCGAACTAGGGTTTTCAAAATCCTTTTCAAAACAGTATTCTTGCTAATTTCTTAGCATTATCTTATGCTTTTACCGTGTTTAAAGGTTATTTGAGATTTTTCCCTTTTTGTTTGAATCATTTTTGATAAAAAAAACCCTAAATCTCTTGGGTACAATATGTGAATCTAAGCTTGTTTATGATAATGTTTTACCTGTTCTATTGTGACCGCTTTATTTTCGTGAACACTGTGTGATTTTGTGATTTTTCTCTATACTTGCTGTTAGGGTTTCTAATTCTTCATCACTTCTGCCTAAATCGTGATTGTCTGCTGGGTCCTTTAATTATTTGCTATGTTCTGATGCGAATCCCTAATTTTGTGATTAGGGTTTCTGATTTTGCTTAATATGTGTTATTTCGGTCAAATCAGTACTATTTTATCATTCTGAATCTTTAAATAATTATGATCAGTTCTTTACTGATTTTTATATAATATTCTTTACTGATTTTTGAGTATTTCCTTAAATATGTGATATTTTCCTTTGAGTATTACTGATTTCCTGTAATGCGAGGATTTACTTTTTTGAGTTTTTAATGTGATATTTTGAGTTTTTAATGCCTCCCCTTTTAGCCTCAGCATGTTTACTACCCCCTTTGCATGTTTCATCATGATTCTGCTTCACTTATGTCTTCTCTTATCCCTAGCATACCACAATGTGCACTATATGTTACTTAGTCTCTATATAATCTTGAACACATGTTGTGCCCATAACCTTTTCTCTGAAACTGTATGTGACTTTTCTTATTGTATGTTTTTCCCTATATGTTTCATACTTGTCCCCAACCCCATCATCTCCCTGCTTGAGGATTTAACTTGTCTTGAAAACCTTTTTCTATGTGTGCTGCTTTGTCCTAAGTTGTTGTTCTGATTACCCTACTTTCTTTCCTTTCAAACTGTTGCTTTCTTAAAGTAACACCTTCTGTTGTTTTCCAAAACATATTTCACACAAGTGCTTTCAAAAGTTGTTTTCTACTCAACCTTTTCAAAACTATATCAAGTACTCTCACTATACTCTTAGAAGTTTAGGTTCTGCCCCTCTAATGTGTGACTGCTTTGGGGTCCCATGAGACCCCTCTGAACTCTAATGCATTGGAGCTAGCCTTTCCACACTGCACTTACTCATTGGTCATGAAAACCTGGGTGTGATCACTGCCCTAGATCCCTTGAGGTCCTTAGGAAACTCTGACACACCCGGATTATATGAAAGGCTGTGAAGCACCTGTTAGTATTGAGAATTCTGGAGATCTTGGGCCTATTACTAGGCTCCCTATAGTATAACTTCTTCTTTTCCTTATTCATTTATGTAATTCGTGCAAATGGCCTGTAATAATTATTTGCAAACAACTATTGGGGATGTATAGTGAAAAAGGGAAAAAGGTATTTATGCATGTTGTAGATACTAAAGGGTAGAAACCATGTTATTAGGTTTACATTCCTTATTTGCTCAATAGAAATCATTCTTAGGATCAACATATGAAAAACATATCATGCATTAGAAATCATGCTCTTTAGCCTTTACCAACACTGTTTCAGCATCTTATTTCAGTACTTAGAAATCCTGTGTTAAGGTAAATAATGCTAATAATTGGTATCCCCTGCAATTATGTTTCATACTATTATGCACTTAGAAATCCTGTTTTAGAATAAACAACACTAAAAAAATGAATTTCCACTCTCGCATCTTCTAAAATCCTGTCTAATGTAATAATTATCAAGTCCTGCTTAGGAACTCTGTATATACATCATTCTGCATCCCTGCCTATGAATTAGATACCATGTTTTAGGATTTTATTCACACTCCCTTAACAAAACCTAGTCTAACTACTGGTGCATGTAAAAAGTATAAAAACACTTCACTCAGTTTCTCTAAAACAACTGGCAACAATTTTGTGTTCTAAACAACCTAGAACAGCATGTGTAGGTAATAATTTGCGACAGTTCCTCTAATAATTCTGGTAATTAGTATACACCGTCCCCACCTAGGCAAGCCTTAGGTGATTAAATTGCTAAAACTGGAATCTGCCTCTTTTGTGTATGCTGCCTAATGCTTAACAGGTTTTTAAAATTAGTAGGCAAACTGATTAGGACTCATCTCTAAGTTATAAAAATAACTCTGCATATCTGCCTATATTTTGAATTTACCTAGACACCATGTCTTAGGATCTTAATGAACAGTACTGCCCTTAATTGTGTTTGAGACGTGCTATCTATTTGCATTACCTGTGGAGGTAAATTTTAGCTTCTTATCTTCTCTTATTTGTTCCTACTGACGGAAGTCCTATGTGTTTTGTTTGTCGCCTTAGTATTTTTCCTTTAAACCTGAGGGTCTGCCTAGAAATGCCCCTATAGGTAGAGGTTTTAAACTCCTACAGGGACATTAGGAAGGGACGGGTAACAACACGCAATAGAAGTCGCTGACCAAGACTCGCTTTAATAACCGTTAAAGGGTGGGGAGGGTAGAAATGGATATGATGACCGGTGCGCTAATACCACATGTAGCCCGTCTTTGAGGCGTGATTACCGGGTATTGTACTGGTGTGATCCATATGACAAACAACCTAGGGTCCCCATATCCTTTGTACACATGTTTTATATAATATTGCTTTTCAAAACATTACTTAGAGATTAAATATATTTTCAAAACTTTTGTGACACATGTGTGCTTAGACTACGAATCTTTCAAAACTCCTTACTTATTTTAACTTTAATTTTCTATTTGCTATTTGCTATTTGCTCAAATTCACAAAGTTGTTTGGCCGTGAACCACAATTGTAGGCTCAGAGGGGTGCCTAACACCTTCCCCTTGGAGTAATTTCAAGTCCTTACCCTGTCTCTGGTTATCTAATCTTGTTTGTAAATGACCCCAAATAGGTTCCTTAACGCACCTTAATTCGTTAGGTGGAGACTCTTCGAATCCTTGCACACCCCATTCCCAAAAGGAAACGAGTTGTCCCAATAATGTCAAAAACCCTGACCGATCCAAAAAGAGTAGGAAAAATGGGGGCGCGACATTACATAGCTCTCATATAAAAACAATAGTATCAATCCTAAGGGGATTTCCCCCACACAATGTTAGGCAAGCCAGTTACCTCAAACAAAGCTCAAATCAACATGAAATAATGCTTTTTCCACGAATATCCGACTCCGAGTGGCCCAAATCTAGTAAAAAAAAATTACATAATATAAATACAACTACAAAAAACTAATTTAGCAAACGGAATCAAAGTTAAAGCAAGAAATTGGAAAATCACTCAAAACAAACTCCCCGGGCCCACGTCTCGGAATCGAGTAAAAGTTACCAATAAGAACACCCATTCACTCACGAGTTCACTCGTGCAAAATCTATCCAAACCATATGCATAAATCCCACTCAAAACTCAGATTTTTTGTTGGGGAACGTTCCCCCCATTTTTCCAACTTCCTCACTTAATTTCCTTAGTTAGATGAAGAATACAACAATAGATCAATGAAATATGATAAAAATCGAACTACGAATCGGAGCCCAATAATGTTCTCTAAAATTCCTTCGAAATTTTGCCTAAATCCGAGCTCTCCAACTCCCAAAATGAAAATGAGATCAAACCCTCTAAATTTCCCCTTTTCTACTCAGCGATTTCGCTCCTGCGACCTCATCATCGCACATGCGGTGCCGCTTCTGCGGTTAGGACACTGCACCTGCGAGTTTTCATTAAAACTCAAGAGTACGCACTTGCATGCTTATGTATGCATCTGCGGATCCGCTTCTGCGGCTACTCATCCGTTTCTGCGGAACATTGGGTCATTCTCACCTCCGCATATGCGACTACCCTTCCGCAGATGCGGCTTTTCTCCTGCGTCTCACTTGCCGCATCTGCGACCACTGACTCCTAGGCCTAAAGGCGCACCTGCGATCCCATAAACCAACAAATGAGAAATTCTTCTAAGTGCACATTTTCACCCGTTAAGCACCCGAAACTCACCGGAGGCCCCCGAGACCTCAACCAAACATACCAACCAATCCTAAAACACCATAAAAACTTAGTCGAACCTTCTAATCACTCAAAATAACATCAAAACACCAATTTCACACCGATATAAGCCCAATGAACTTTGAAATTTCTAAATTCTACAAACGACGTCGAAACATATCAAATCTCGTCCGGATGACCTCAAATTTTCCACGCAAGTCAAAAATTACACTACGAACCTACTCCAACTTCTTGGAATTCCATTCCGAGCCCGGTATCAAAATTTCCACTGCCGACCAAAATCACCAAAATTCCAACTTTCGCCAATTCAAGCATAATTCCACTACGGACCTCCAAATTACATTCCGGACACGCTCCTAAGTCCATAATCACCGAACGAATATGACGGAACCATAAAAATTTATATCCGAGGTCGTTTACACACAAGTCGACATCCGATCGATTTTTCCAACTTAAGCTTCCAATTAAGAGACTAAGTGTCTCAATTTGCTCCAAAATTCAAGACGAACCCTCCCGGTAAGACACAATAGCACAAATAGGTATGGGTAGAGCAGTGAATAAGGGATTGTGGCTCTAACTCTCAAAATGACCAGCCGGGTCGTTACAGTGTTATAGGTCAAATTACATGATATATGTTATTTGTACTCAGTCCCAGTCTTTATTTGCATATCACATCTTAGTCTCTACTATTCTTGATTTATACAACATATTATTAATATTTGGGTTGTTTCCTTGGTTTTTGAGAGCCCGATAGACTAGAGATTGATAAATGAGTAAGGGGGAGGGACTAGTTGTGAGGATATTTATGGAATCGGGCTGCATGTCGCAACATGTTTTATTGATTTATTTCTAGATTTGTCTTATTATAGCATTTGGACTGAAGGACCCCTCCGCAGTCTACACACCCCCAGTAAGCGCAATTGTTATTTATATTTGGGATGTATCTAGCCTGGACTGGATTTGACCTAAACATTTATATTTGGGATGGATCTTTCCTGGGCTGGATTTGCCCTATACAGTACCAAGTGACTAGATGTCAGCCATTATTTGTATTTGGGATGGATCTTCCCTGGGATGGATTTTCCCTATACAATATAAATGACTAAGTGACTAAGTGATTATTTATTTATATTGGGGATGGATCTTCCATGGGCTGGAATTTCCCTAAACATTTATATCTTGGATGGATCTTCCCATTTTCCCTCTACAGTACTGAGTGATTGTATGTAAGACACTATTTATATTTGGGATAGATCTTCCCTGGGTTGGATTTTCCCTATGCAGTACTAAGTGACTGAGTGATTTTTAATTTATATTTGGGATGGATTTTCCCTGGGCTAGATCTTCCTTGTACAATGAGATTGAGTACTCTAAGAGTATGAGTACATCAGTTCATCACTGTGATGCATTGAATTAGACATGCATACTTGATATGTAGGCATAGAGAAGTATTTTTCCTCATGCCATCTGATAATGAAATTTCTTATCTATTGTTAAAAGTTTTGAGAAAAATCATAGTTTTCAGACTTACTCATATTTTCTGTGATTCGGAAAAAAATACAGTTTTACTGTTATAATTGAAAAGCAAATGCCTTTTTCCGGAACTGTGAACGATCTGAGCACCTTTATTGTTGAGTTATTACTTGTGTTGCTTTTATTATATTGTTATGAAATATTGCTGGTAATTGGTGTTGGACCCTGATCCTTATCCTAGCTCGTCACTACTTTCAATCTAAGGTTAGGTTTGTTACGTATTGAGTACATGGGGTCGGTTGTACTCATACTACACTTATGCACCTTGCGTGCAGATGTTGGATGCTGATGTTGCTGCGTGCGGCGGGAGCTAGATCAGAAGATGTATATGTGTTCCAGTTGTAGCTATCACTTGTCCTTAGTAGCATTATATTTTAATTATGTTCATTTACATTTTGAATAGATGTTGTAATTATTTGCAAGTGTCTAGTAGAGTCTTGCGAATTGGTATTGGAATGACCCCGACGTTCAATCCGTGAGTTTAGCCCCGTTTTCTCCATTTCTTCTTCGTTTGGTACTGCTTAACTCATTTATGTTGTGTTGGCTCGGGTCCGGGATGGTCGTAGCGAGAAATGAGACACTTAGTCTCTTCAGTTTGTTTTATAGTTGGAAAAGTCAATCAGAAGTTAACTATTAGGTAAACGACCTCAGAATATGGATTTTATGGCTCGGATAGCTTCGTTAGGTGATTTGGGACTTAGGAGTGTGTTCATAATGTTAGTTAGAGGTCCGGAGTATAATTAGGCTTGAAATGGCGAAATTGAACTTTTGGCGTTTTCCGAATGGCAGTGGAAAATTAGCTATCGGGGTTAGAATGGAATTTCGGAAGTTGAAACATGTTCGTAGAGTCATTTGGGATGTATTTGAAAATTTTCAGTTCATTCGGACGTGGTTTGGTTAAATTCGGCATCGTTGGCGAAATTCGGAAGTTTAGAAATCCTTAGGTTTGAATTTTGGATCGATTTGGTGTTCGAATAAGTTCGGGTGGTCATATATGACTTGTGGATACAATTGGTTGAGGTCCCGAGGGCCTCGGGATGAGTTCAGATGGTTGTCGGGTGAGTTTTTGACATTGGTGTGTTGTAGTGTGATTCTCTTCTTTGATTCCGGGTGGCCGCAAGTGCGGAGTGGTCGTCGCAGGTGCGGAGTGTGGGCTGGTTGAGGTTCATCGCAGATGCGGAAAGGTTACCGCACCTGCGAGCCCATAGGTGCGGCTGAATGGGTGTAATGCGGAAAAGTAGAAGCTAATGAGAAACCGCAGGTCCGCACCTAAGACCACAGGTGCGGGTCCGTTGGTGCGAAGAAAAGGCTGCAGGTGAGGTATCGCTGGGAAGAACATATAAATAGATTCCTTCGAGAAATTTTGGCATATTTCATCGATTTCTCATTCGTGTTGGAGCTTGTGGGAGCAATTTGAAGAGGGAATTCAAGGGAATTTTGTGGAGGTAAGATTCTTGGACCTAAAACTCATTTCTATGGCGACATTTGACTTATTTGACACTGAATTTAGGAAAATTAGTGGTTACAATTGGGAGTTTATTGTTTGAAATTGGAGAGTATAAATAGGGGATATGAGGGGCCATTTGAGGTCTGATTTTGATGTATTTGGTATGTATGAACTCGTGAGAGAGTAAGGATTCTAGTTTTGTAATTTTTATCGGAATCCAATATGTGGGCACGAGGGTGGGGTTTTGCCAAATTCAGGATTTTTGATGTAAATTTGTTATTTTCGGGTGGGCTTTGTTCCTTTAGCATATTTTGACGTTATGAATTTGTTTTTTAATAGATTAGGGGCATGTTGAGGCCGAGTCGAGGGACATCGCGGAGTAGTCTTTCATCCGGTTTGAGCTAAGTAACGATTGTAAATCTAGACCTAAGGGTATGAAACCCCGATATTTCATATTGTTTTGATAAATGAGGTGACACATATGCTAGGTGACGAGCGTGTGGGTGTGCACCTGTAGGAATTGTGACTTTGTCCATCCCGTAGCGACTATTAAGCCGCGTATTTGATTTTAAATCGTATGATATTTTGTATTTTAAAGATTGATACTATATTTTGGGTAATACGCCATGTTTGGGGCCTTGTGCCGACCTGTTGGACTCTCAGGGATATTTTGCTACTATTCTCACACTGTTTTGAAAGAAAATATAATCTGAGTCATGATTTACACTTGTTCACTGTTTATTCATGTTTAGCACTCTGTTTTTAATTAATGAAAGCTATTTTGGGCTGAGTCCTCGTGATTTCTAATGAGTTGCCCGAGTGGCTTGTGAGGATGATGACTGAGTAAGGCCGAGAGCCGGGTTGTGAGGATAGTGATGGATCGGGCTACACGCCGCAACATTATATATACATATTTATGGATCGGGCTGCACGCGGCAGCGAGATATGTATGAATCGGGTTTCACGCCGCAGCAAGATATATGTGGAACGGGCTGCACGCTGCAGCAAGATATATTGGATCGGGCTGTCTAATAAGAAGAACCTGATTCTTCTTAGTATACTACTTACTACTGTTTGCGGAATAATAAAGCAGTAATAGTAAAGACACAAGGATTTTTACGTGGAAAACACCTGGCTCAAAAGGTGAAAAAACCACGACCTACTCCTCAGTAGGATTTGCTCAAACACTTCACTAAAACCACTGAGCCAAACGGACTTACAAAATAAACTCTTTCGTAATCCTAGGACTAACTCTAATCCTCTTTGTATCAACTAGCCTCTAGCTTATTTCTACAGAATTCAAGCTAACTCTAACTTGAACAATTTGTACCTATTACAATTTCTTCGAAGTAAGCTGAAAGATACAATGTTAAAACTCCTACTACACATCAACTAGACTCAACACTTAGACGATGAAACTGTTTCTTCTAGTTGAACTGTAGCCTTTGCACAGTACTTCTGCTTGCAAATATCCTGGGAATTTTTGCTTTCAACTTGATTCAATTTGATCTTTGTGCATTTTTTATTTCAGCAGTAATCCGTTGAATATTTATAGAGTCAGTTGTTGAGTTATATTCTGCTTGTGTCAGTGAGTTCGAATGTAACTCAACTTCCTTCCTCTATTTCTGTCATAGCTGAAATCAACTTCTATCATCTCTATCAGTTTACAACCTTTTCGTATTAGGAGACATTCTCTTAGTTATTTGATACGCAGCAATCACTGATATCTCCTAGACTTGTACAATTCTTGTGCCAACTGCTTCGTTCAGATGTATCTGCTCTGATGGACCTGGTTCAACTTATCACTATTTGTCAATCTTCAAAACCCATTCAGTGACATGGGCCAACAAATTCCCCCTTTTTGATGATGACAAACTCTGTGCTTTTATCCTGTATACACATTCAACACTTTGTATATTTTTGAGCATTAATCATCAAGAACCAGGTTCATTAGGTTATAAATATCACTTTAAAATTTTTGAACAACACAGCACATCTTCCCCCTTTTGGCATCATCGAAAAGTTGCAAAATGATACTTACCAGTTATTAATTCTTACTCACGGCCAATTTAGGCAACTGCAGGTGCAAACATGATTAATCAACACAAGAAACCAATAATATAAGCTAAATCATAAATAGAGACATTTTTCAAAACACGAAGCTTTCATTGATTAACATGGATTATCAGCACCAAAACAGATAAAAATCAAGAAAAGCCAAAACATGAGCAAAACGGAATTAAAAACTGAAACAAAAGACACTTGACACTGTCCAGAACTGGGCACTTGATAGGATAGGAGGGGGTAGTTCTAGAAATTCCTAAGGCTGGGGTGGTGCAGATGAGGCTGGATTCTTGGTTTGGAGAAGAGACAACATTTGGTGTAAGACATCCTCGTTTTCTCCTTCTCCTTGGCTAATTCAGCTTTGAGAGCATCACGCTCATCTTCCACCTCAACTAAGCGAGTCTTCAATCGAAGGATCTCCATATCCTTTTGCTTGCTCTCCTGCACCAGAGTACGGACCTTGCTGTTGACTGGTTGCTTCCGAGATGAACCAGGTTCATCTGCCGGGGCACTGACAGTGTAATCACATGACAGCAAAGTGTCCTTCCCAAAGAAATCCTTTGCAGTAGCCATTTCAGCCTTCTTTGTGGGGACTGCAAAATGAGCCAGAACTACAGTAAGGATAAAGCCATAAGGAATTGCATGGGCCTTAGTGCCATTCACCACTCTGTCCAAAAGCTGGATGATTAAAGATGGCCAATTGATCTGCTTGCCTCTGTACAGGCACTCCATGAGTGTTAGATCCATGTAGTTGGAAATGTGCCTGCGTTCTTGTCTGGGCAGCAGAAATTTAATTACAAACTCAAAGAGCAGCTTGTGTTCAGACTTCATCTCGCTTTTGTACACAACCCTGGGTTCAGGCTCCTCTTCATTGTCACAAAAGAATCTGGTGATGTTGAGGGCTGAGGCCATTCCATCCAAGCAAGGCCATCTCTGCCTTGTATAATCTTCATAGCCCTCAGTAGGAATATCTTGAATAACCCCCAATTCTGGAGCATCAAAGGAGACTTCAACTCCCCTGACCAATGAGGTAACCCTTCCTCCAATCACAGTTTAATTCCCCATGGAAGAAGGTGGATACTACTTTGATTCCGATTCGGGCGGAGGAAGACTGATTTAGAGGGGTAGGCATTCCCGTCCGCCCTTACACAGGGCCCCCCAAGAAAAAAGAAATGCGGTACCGGCTGTGATCAGNAGGGCGCACAAGGCCCTTAGTCTTACCTCATGCAGTTTCTGCTTTCTTGTTGGCTTGGCGGTGCTTTCCTTCCTCTGTGGAGAGAAGACAGAAAAAGGATGTTTCCCCGCTTTCCGTCCGTCGTGTATTCCCCCTTATGTCTTCTGTAAGAACGAGAGGGATGGGCTCCCAGCTAATACATTTTTAGATATTCCCCCTTCAAAGGACGCTTTCTCGAGCCTTTTTCCCTCATCCCTTTTGGTTTGGGGACGACAAGTACTTCGTCTCGATCTCATTTCTGACCAGCCTGCCTTCCATGCAAAGAACCATGTCCTTCCAGCCTTGCGCTGCCAGAAAATCAACTAAGTACCTCATTCCCGGCTCCTCCAAATCCTTCAGTAACTTTCTCTTCAAGATATGTCTCTTGCCAAACATGGCAACTCTGTCAGTCGACACTTCTCCAACCTCCTTCTCTTCATCTCCACTCCATTCAGGATCATCATCCCTCTCAACAATTTGACATTTCTTCTTCGACTTTACTTTAGACCTTGTCCTTGTAGATGTACTCGCAGTGGTAGCAGACACAGGTGATGACTTTTTTGTGGAAGTCTTAAACTTTTTGGGCTTGGGTGTCTTGATCACCACTGGAGCAACTTCCTCTTCTTGTTGAACCAGGTCCAACACCTCATCATCAGCAATGGCCTCAACAGGCTCCCCTACTTTCGCTTTCCCTTTCTCCTCTTCTTCTCTAATAGTATTTCTCGTAGCTCGTACCCTTGGAACAGGTACACCAACAGACTCATCAGTTTTCCTTTTCTTTGAGGAAACTGAGGCTTTAGACTTGATGGACTTTGGAGTCCTTCTCTTCTTGGGGTTGTATGAGTCCCCCAGTTTCTTCAGTTTCTCAGCCAAAGTTTCTTCCCCAGAAGAAACATATTCATCTATCTCAGTCATCAATTTTTCCAACCCAGTAGCAGCCTCCTCTACATCATGAGTTCCTCCTGTCACTACGACATCATCTTCCAGATTTTCAAGAATGGGGCCACAAATTTCAAGTGTGGTACCATCCTTCCCAGATCCCCTCACACCTGCATCTCCCTCGTTCTAAAAAACTTTCCCAGTTCTCCTTTGCCTACATGGCACTTCCACATCCACCACAGACCCTACCAGCACAAACCTATTTTCAGAATTTAACACAGAGGTAACTTCAGTATTACCTTCCTCAGCACTGGACGAACCAGGTGCACCGTCTTCATGTGCTGATTTGAACGATTCACTGGATGAATCTGGTTTGGGTTCTTCTTCAGCCTGTAATAAATCTTCCAAGAACTTTGCTCGTGAACCTGAAGCCACAGATTTTCGTGCAAGAACCTTGACACGACGGGCTTTGGGGCTGGGGTAGGGTTTGGTGTGGGTGCAGGGGCATCATGGTGTTCAGGGGTTTCAGGTGTCTTAGAGGATTCAGAACTGTAGACCGGTGGAGAATCAGACTCATATACTCCTTCATCATAGTCACGATTTTGAGAATCAGATTAAGCAGACTACATGGTTTTAAATTTTAGAGAGAAAAAGAAGAGAGGGCAAAAGGCAGTAGAGATTTGAGTGTTGAGTGACTTAAATAGGGTTCTTCTATTGCTTTATTCACAATTGATAATGATGGCCTATTTATAACTTGTGGCTGGGGTGATTACAACAGAAGTGTATTAACACAAGTAGGATACTAATCGATTAAGGACTGTCAATGATTGGACATTGATTAGACCATTTATTTCCCCCTAAAACTAGGCTAATTTAATGTGACGGAGCTTCTTGAAACTGGTTCATGATTTGGGTAAGTACGAGAATTTGAACTGAACCATAAATGGATAGAGTTCTGCTCATGTATGACTGTACTTGAATTAATACATGTATGGAGATGAGAACGTACGTTGTCAGTCATGTAAACCAGCATGGATGGACCAGGTTCATCCTGTTAAAGATCTTTATTTTGCCTCAATCCACAAAAATAGAGAAACATCATTAGCAACTAGGGAATCATATTAATACATGGCAGAAGATTATGGCAATAAAGAAATAGTACTGAGCAATGATTAATCTGATTAAGTACCAAATTAAAATTTCTAGCCAGAAAACTTCCCATTTTTTTTCTTTTCAATTTTTTTCAGTTTTTTTTTTCATTTTGTTTTTCAATTAGATGATCTTAATCATCCCTAATTCAATCTTGTTTCTCTCATAATGCTCCCTACTCAATGCGTTGGTAAATATATCAGCAATTTGACGATCAGTAGCACATAATTCGATTGAGATCATCCCCTTTTCATAGTTATCCATCAGGAAATGGTGCCTAGCATCTATTTGCTTAGTTCTCTTGTGATGAACCGGGTTCTTAGTCATACTAATTGCACTAGTGTTATCACAGTAAATAGGAATGCATACCACATCTATACCAAAGTCCAGGAGTTGTTTCTTGATCCATAGCAACTGGGCATAGCAAGAGGTTGCAGCCATATATTCAGCCTCAGCAATAGATAAGGCTACTGAATTTTGTTTCTTGGTGGCCCAAGAGACAAGGCAGGAGCCCAAAAAGTGATCCATGCCTGAAGTACTTTTCATGTCAACCAGGAAACCTGCATAATCAGCATCAACATATCCTACAAGGTCAAAATTATTACCTTTGGGATACCAAAGGCACAAATCAGTGGTGCCCTTCAGATATCTCAAAATTCTTTTTACTGCAGTGAGATGAGACTCCTTTTGATTGGCTTGAAATCTAGCACATAGTCCCACACTTAACACAAGATCAGGTCTACTTGCAGTAAGATATAGTAGAGACCCAATCATCCCTCTGTACGTCTTCTGATCAACAGATGAACCAGGTTAGTCCACATCCAATTTTGTAGTTGTGGCTATTGGGGTATTTATCTCCTTTGAATCTTCCATTTTGAACTTCTTGAGGAGTTCTTTCACATACTTCTGTTGATGAATCATTATTCCATGTGGAGTTTGTTTGATTTGTAGATCTAAGAAAAAGGTTAGTCCACTCATCATACTCATCTCAAACTCACTCCCCATTAATGTAGCAAATTCCTTGCTGAGCTTCTCAGTTGTTGCCCCAAATATGATATAATCAACATATATTTGTACAATTAGAAGATCTTTTCCCTTTTCCTTTAGTAACAAAGTACTCTCTATTTTGCCTCGTTTGTACCCATGTTCCAGCAGGAATTTTGACAATCTCTCGTACCA
>ML295631.1:0-20975 GCA_005239495.1 Nicotiana undulata | reverse complement strand
TGTAGTAACTCCCCCTTGGTTTTTCTTTGGACCGCGGTTCTTTTCCAAGGGTTTTTCTTGAACCGGGTGTAGTTAGTTTTTTTTATATATTTTTTGTTTTTAGTTTTTGGTACTTATGGGCTATGAGCTGAGATAGGAAGAGAATCCCTTAATATTGTTACACCTGAACACAGTAGACACTAGAGTGTGACGCTTAGTCTAGGTTTTGATTCTTGTTAGAGTGCCTTAAATTGTATGTTTGTAACTGAATTGAGTACTCAAACGAGAGTGTTTTGATAAGCCAATCTGGAGTGAGTCTTGTGTCATATGTGTGTGAGTTGTATTGTATTCTATGCTCTGCATTTGATTCCTAGAACTTGCCCTGTGTGTTTGCAAAGCGAAATAGTAGCTTTATTCAGTCTTAGAAGTGATATAGGCATTTCTTTTTTAAGCCAGATATATAAAGTATATCCACCTAAATGTGATATATCGTAGTTAACCCCGTTGATCCTATAAGCCTGTTTCTTTGGCAACCACATTACAAGCCTTACCCAATTGTTTGAATGACCCATCTATTTGAACCTCTTTACCTCCCATGAGCACTTAAATTGTTATGAAATATGTAAAAGTTAAAGTGTGGGGTGATTGGTTTGGCTTTTGAGTGGAACAAATGAAATAAGGAGAAAGGTGTAGTGTTTTGAAAAATAAAATAAAATAAGTGCCACTTAAATAAGAAGAAAAAAAAAGAGAGAAAAGAATAAATAAATGTAGTCTTTGATAAGTGGTGACTTGATACACTTGTACCTAAAGAAATTTGGGATATTATAAATTGAAGTGAGGTGGAAGGTCTGGTCTGACATAAGTATGGTTCTGAATGTGGAAGTAAGTGTATTAAAGTGCTTAGGGAGGTTAGTCACTATATCCAAATATATCCTACCCGTCCATTAGCCTACATTACAACCAATTAAAGTCCTAATTGATCTTACACTGAACGAGCTCGATTAGTAGAGTAGTACACTATCGGCAAGCTTATGGTGCATCTTTGTGGCATATGAATGTTCTTTCTGAGAGTGAGTGAATTTTGTCTATCTGAGTTCCAAATTGTTCTTAATGTTATTACTTGTGGAACTACTCTCATGTGTGATGTGAGGGCACTTGATTCATGACGGAAAGGTAAGTCTTAACCTCTGTATAGAGTAAGTTGAGTAAGTATGAATATTGCACGGCACGTGAGAGTCAACTCTTGAGGAATAGATGTTACACTACTAGACGCAACTCTTGTGATATGTTCTTTGTGTGACACGTTAAGGGGGTGCTTAGCGAAGGAATCTCTGTAGAGTGTAGTTGATTGCTCAGGGACAAGCAATGATTTAAGCGTGGGGTGTTGATAATAGGCTAGATTCATGTAGTTTAGCAACCATTTACCCCTAACTTGGCTACGCTTCACTGTTCTAGGAAGGTTAAATGACGAAAAATGGCTCTAATTGTGAATTTTATGTTTTGAAGGAGCAAGTCATGATTATGAGGACATAGGACAGTGTTTGGAGCTAAATTAAAACAATGAAAGCCCCCAGAGTTGAAAGTGTGTGAAAGAAGAAAGAAAAAAAAAGATAAATGGCTGATCCAGTCTAGCGTGGGCCAAGCGCGGCCATGCTAGAGCAGAAGAAACTGGAGAGTGTTGAAGTCCATTAGCGTGGACCAAGCGCGGTCGCGCTAGTCCAGGAGCAGCGGGTAGAATAAAGTGCCATTAGCGCGTCCCATGCGCGGCCCATGCGCGGTTCAAGCGCGGCCGCGCTAGTCCGTCCAGCACACGGTAATATCAGGGGCAATTTTGGAAGATTGGGAGCAATTCCATTTAACCTATAAGAGGCCCAGCTTGCCCAAAAAGAAGATATAAAGGTTTTTATAGTTTTGTTCAAGGCAAGAAGAAGCAAGAGGCAAGGAGGATAATTTGGCATCGAGTTCTACCTTTCTTCCTTTTGCTTTTACATTCATGATGAATTTTGTTGTTGTTATTATGAACACAATTATGAGTAGCTAATTATTTAGTCTAAGGTTTTAATGGAACCTGTTGAAGGATGAACTTCTTGTTGTGTTAATATAGTTTGCCCAGTTTAATCTCTATTTGTTCAACTATGTTCTTGTTGTAGTTAATTGATAGGATACTCAATTAGTTGTGCCTATTTAGTATGTATTACTCGGGAGAGAGTGCATATTTAGGTAGTTGTTGAACAACACCACTCCCAAAGTATATGAGGAATCAATAACCTAGAATTTAAAGGTGGGATTAGGGATAACAAAACCTTGGGTGCGATCTAAGTGAGCTGTAATAAAAGCCAGCTAGCGTAACTCGGAAGAGTGTGTCTAGTAAATTGTCATAATTACTCGGGAGAGATTTACGGTAGTAAGAGTGCTCATGATCGATAGACACGGTTAGGCAAATCTATATGACACATAACAGGAAGGGATTCCATCAATAGGGGAAATCACAACCTTAGATCCTTCTCTTTATTGTTTACAACTCAGTCATAGTTAGTTCTTAGTTTAAATAGTTCATTCAGTATTAGTTCGTAGAAACACACCAAATTGTTATTCAAAATATCTTGGAAGTTGATTACGGAGAATTCAGTGAGTCTGACAAAAGTAATTGATAGGTTAATTCCATGTGAAATTCGACTCTGGGTTAAATACTCAAATTATATTTGCAACGACCGCTTAGTCTTTTTTATAAGGCATAGTTGGGTATGATCAGGCTTTCACCTAGGGACTAAACGAGCAGAGTTCGATTGCATCACATCAACATAAATAAAATATCATAGAATACCCGGCTGTGACTTGGGCAGATGTTCACAACCAGTACCAGTCGAAGATTAGAGTTGAGGATGACCAACTTGGAGCCCCCGCGGGTTCAGTGCACCTGAGCCGGTCGTCAGGTAATAACCAAAGGGATTTTGACAGAAAATCGAGACCAACCAAAGATCGAAATCAGTCATATGCCGCAGATAGAAGAAACAACCATACAGGACATAATTCCACCCGCAGCTATCAAAGGGGTGACCAGGGACATAATCCTTGGGAAATCATGAGCAAGACTAGATTCGACAAGTACACAGATCCCATAGAAGCACCTCGATTACCGGAGTACAATTTCAGCGTCGATGCCTCGGGTATCGTATCGGGCATTGAAAGGATTAAATACACTAGGTGGCCAAGACCGATACACACTGATCCTTCCCAGAGAAATCCTAACTTGATGTGCAAATACCATGGCACACATGGCCACAGGACCGAAGACTACAGCCAATTGTGATAGGAAGTATCTCGGTTATTCAACGAGGGTCATCTTAGAGAATTCCTCAGTGATAGAGCCAAAAATCACTTCATGGAGAGAGACGCCAACAAAAAGAATGAGGAAGAAAAACCTCAGCATGTTATCCACATGATCTCGGTGGAGTCGATGTCCCCCAAGGACCTGTCTTCAAACTCACCAAAGTATCGATTACGAGGGAAAAAACGGACCCGAGATTACGTGCCCGAAGGCACCCTTACATTCAACGACGAGGAGAAGGAAGGTCTCTCCCAACCACACAACGATGCCCTGGTAATTTCTTACTTGCTAAATAAAATTCAAGTTAAACGTGTTCTTGTGGTTCCAAGTAGCTCGGCAAACATAATCAGGTCGAGGGTCGTAGAATATCTCGACCTACTTGATCAAATTGTACCCGCATCTCGAGTCCGAAACGGATTCAACATGGCTAGTGAAACAACAAAGGGAGAAATAATCCTACCAGTAAACATAGTCGAGACCATCCAGGACACAAAATTTCACGTCATTGAAGGTGACATGAGGTATAACGCACTGCTCGGAAGGCCATGGATCAATAACATGAGGGCGGTACCGTCAACCCTTCACCAAATTATGAAGTTCCTAACAGTGGATGGGGTGAAAACAATTTACAGAGAACAACACGATGCAAAGGAGATGTTTGCAGTCGACGATGTAACACCAATACCAGCGCGCTCGACCTTAGAAAAGTTTAACATCAAATATAAACAAGCAGCCAAATAGCAGTCACCGCCCCCAGCCTCGACCAAAGCAGATAAGCAGGTAATCAAAGATGATGAAGAGGATTTTCTCACTCCTCAAACTTTCATCATTCCCAAAGAATCGGATGCAACTAAGTCGACGGTCGAAGAGCTAAAACAGGTGATACTTATCGAGTATCTACCCGAACGCAAGGTATACCTGGGAACAGGGTTAACCCCCGAACTTAGGAAAAAAACTCATTCAATTTCTTATTGATAACATGGATTTCTTTGCGTGGTCCCATTTAGATATGGCAAGAATCTCGCCCGAGATTACAACTCATCGGTTGAGCATGTATCCCAAGTTCAGACCGATAAAGAAAAAGAGAAGGGCTCAGTCCGAGGTGAAGCATGCCTTCATAAAGGAAGAGGTAACTAAACTCCTTAAAATAGGGTTCATTCAAGAATTCAAATATCCTGAGTGGTTAGCCAAAGTAGTCGTAGTCCCCCAAAAAGGAACAAGCTTAGAATGTGTGTAGATTATAAGGACCTAAATAAGGCATGTCCAAAAGACTCCTTCCCTTTGCCTAACATCGATCGAATGATCGACGCCACGGCTGACCACGAGATACTTACTTTTCTCGATGCCTATTCTGGGTACAACCAAATTCAGATGGACGGATAACTGCCCTGGGCCGGTTCATTTTGAGGTCATCGGATCGGAGTCACGGGTTCTTCTTCTTGCTTAAAAAGAAAAACGACTTTACATGGACCTCGAAATGTCACCAAGCATTGGCAGAGTTGAAACGGTACCTGTCGAGCCCGCCTTTGCTCCACACCCCAAAGGTAGATGAGAAGTTGTATTTATATTTTGCGGTGTCCGAGATAGCGGTAAGTGGAGTACTAGTCCGAGAAGAACAAGGTACGTATTTTCCAGTTTACTACGTAAGTCGAACTTTAGGGGATGTTGAAACCAGAAATACGCACCTAGAGAAATTAGCACTTGCACTAATAAGCGCATCTATAAAACTAAAGCCATATTTTCAGTGTCATCATATATGTGTCATTACCACATATCCCCTTCGAAATATATTACATAAGCCCGAGTTATCGGGCCGATTGTCCAAGTGGGTCGTCGAACTTGGCGGGTACAATATTGAGTATCAGCCCCGAACGACCATCAAGTCTCAAACATTAGCAGACTTCGTGGTAGATTTTTCGCCAACCCTCGTACCCGAAGTGGAACTACTGCTAAAATCGGGCACCTCATCGGGGGTATGGACCCTCTTCATGGAGGGAGCCTCGAAAGTGAAAGAGTTCGGACTTGGTATTGTTTTAAAATCACCTACGGGCAACGTTATTAGACAATGGATTAAAACTGCTAAGCTAACTAACAACGAGGACGAGTATGAGGCTATGATTGCAGGTCTTGAACTAGCTAAGAACTTGGGAGCGGAAGTCGTTGAAGCTAAATTTGACTCTCTACTGGTAGTTAACCAGGTAAACGACACCTTCGAAGTACGAGAAGATAGGATGCAAAGATATTTAGGCAAGTTGCAGATCACTTTGCATCGCTTCAAAGAATGGACTCTACAACATGTACCTCGGGAACGGAATACCGAGGCTGATGCACTTGCCAACTTGAGATCTTTGGTCGATGAAGATGAAATTAGCTCGGGGATGGTCGTCCAGCTCTCGAGGTCTGTGATCGAGGAAGGGCACGCTAAAAAAAATTCTACAAGCTTAACCTGGGATTGGAGGAACAAGTATATCGAATACTTGAAAAATAGGAATCTACCCTCGGATCCCAAGGAATCAAGTACTTTACGAACTAAGGCATCTCGGTTCACATTGGACGAGTATGGAACGTTATAAAGAAGGGCGTTCGATGGCCCATTGGCCGTATGCCTGGCGCCAGGAGATACCGATTATGTTTTACGGGAAATCTATGAAGGCACTTGTGGAAACCATTCTGGCACCGAGTCACTAGTTCGAAAGGTCATCAGAGCAGGATACTATTGGGATAGCATGGAGAAGGGCGCTAAGGAGTTCGTTCGAAAATGCGACAAATGTCAAAGGTTCGCACCGATGATTCATCATCCCGGTGAACAGCTTCACTCGATCCTATCCCCATGGCCATTCATGAAATGGGGAATGGACATCGTCGGACCTCTACCATCGGCCCCAGGTAAAGCTAGATTCATATTGTTGATGACCGACTATTTCTCTAATTGGGTTGAAGCGCAGGCCTTCGAAAAGGTTAGGGAAAAAGAAGTGATCGACTTCATATGGGATCACATTGCGTGTCGATTCGGGATACCTGCAGAGATAGTGTGTGATAATGGCAACCAATTCATCGGAAGTAAGGTAACAAAATTCCTCGAAGATCACATAAAAAGAGGATATTATCGATGCTATATCACCCTAGTGGAAACGGACAAGCCGAATCAACAAATAAAACTATCATCCAAAACTTGAAGAAAAGGCTAAACGAAGCCAAAGGGAATTGGAGAGAAAATATGCTCGAGGTTCTATGGGCATATCGAACGACATCGAAATCCAGTACCGGAGCAACCCCGTTTTCTTTGGTCTACGGCTCTGAAGCCTTAATACATGTCGAAGTCGGTGAGCCCAGTGCCAGATTTTGACATGCAATGTAAGAATAAAACCACGAGGAAATGAGTACCAGCCTCGAACTGTTGGAAGAAAGACGAGAAGCGGCACTCGTTCTAATGGCCGCCCAAAACCAACGAATCGAGATATACTACAACAGAAGAACCAATCTTCAGCACTTCAAAGTCGGGAACTTAGTCTTAAGAAAAATCACCATCAATACTCGAGACCCTAATGAAGGGAAACTCGGTCCTAACTGGGAAGGACCCTATCATATCCTCGACAAAGTCATAAAAGGGTCATACAAGCTTGGAACAGTGGACGGTGAGCCATTGTCTAATAATTGTAACATATCACTCTCAAGTGATAGTATTGCTATGGTATGGATCTCTCCTTTTTCGTTTACTTAAATATAAGAAACTAACTTATTGCAGGTACCTAGCCCAAGAAATTGAGACCTCGGGTTTTAAAGTACACGTTGCACTCTTTTTCCCTTAGACCGGTTTTTATCTCGAATGGGTTTTTCCGGCGAGGTTGTTAATGAGGAAACAACTATGTGCTACCTAGGTATAATTCAATAGTATCCAAGGCTTATTTGCAATCAACCACTAATACTGGGGGCCATCACCCTCGGATGTTATGTAAATAGGTCTCGGTAGGAAGAATTTTGTAATGAGCCAAACGGTCGAATGAACCATGTCCATGTAGAATAGCCGAGCCCCGACAATAAAACATGTACGCATGTATTAATAATACAAAGAAGTTCTCTCTTTTTCCCAAACATCTCGTGTTTGAAGTAGGATTTCTATTATACAAGTCGTATACTTATGATCTATTGCGCAAAACTAACACTTGTGAAAAATGGCTCAAGGGCCAAGTGCAAGCGTACCTCGAACACTCGCGAAATACTTACTCGAGCTATTTAAGTTCGAAGCTATAAGATCTCAAAGAGGCACCCCCTGATATACAGGTCAATTCCATCACACTTGGGGACTAACATTTTGAACAAGTTCGAAATATTATCAGGAAACAAGTCCAAGAGACATACCGGAAAGCTACGTCCATACTAAAGACTACGATCATATAAAAAGTCTACGGCCGAAATAACGACGCTCGGAGACGTCTGACTTCCGCCATAAACTAAAGGCCTTCAAATACTTCGAAAAATCAATTAAGCCAGGCTACCCTCGGCAAAGAAAACAAAAAAAGGGCTTAGATAAAATCAGCCCTCAAATAAAAGGTTTCGATAGTATCAACCTTTGAAAAAGCCTCAAGAGGTATTAAATGGGTTCCGATCGTCGAACCCTTGAAAACCCCAATGGGTACGAAAAACACATGCTAAGGCATAAAGAAAATTTTCATTAAGTCTTTTAGCCGAAAAGAGGGGAAAATTATAGCCTCTTTTAGAGGCCAAATTGGCACAACCTAAAAGAGCCTAAGGGCCGATTTAAAGAGCCTAAGGGCCAACATAAAAGAGCCTAAGGGCCGATACAATTAAATTTGAGGCCTCGTTCTCGCTCAATTCGAACCTAAGGGTTCGGTCATTACGAGCTTAAACAAACAATTAAAGATATAACGACGAGCTCGAAAGCTTAACAATCGTTGATAAAAATCTAGGGGCCTACCCTATCCTATAAAATTAATTGAGCTTGGCTACTGGAGATAACCTGATGGGTTAGTATTTTATTTTGATGATCTAACAAACTTTTATGTAAAGAACCAGATAAAGGACCTGATGCGCAACTAGAGGGAAGCACGTAGTCAGGGGGAACAATACGGGTCATGGTCTCTTATCTGGTTAAGTTAGATTATATAACTTCTCATCAATTATAAAAGTTTGTCATCATCAAAAAGGGGGAAATTGATGGGTTAGTATTTTGTTTTGATGATCTAATAAACTTTTATGTAAAGAACCAGATAAAGGACCTGATGCGCAACCAGTCAGCATAGACTCACAAGAAATTTGGGCAGTGTACATTTGAACTCACAAGGAACAGACTAGGGACCTGATCCCTTGACATTCCCTGACAGAAGTACAAGTAAACTTTACAGCTGGAAAGTAATGGTAGAAAGTGACTGCCTGCATAGTGCACGAAGAAATCTGGGCAGTGTACTGTTGAACTCATAAGGAACAGCTTAGGGACCTGATCCCTTGACAGTCTCACAGACAGAAACATAAGTCAACTATACAGCTGGAAAGCTGTGACAGAAAAGTGACTGCCTGCAACTGTACAAGCTACAGTGCAGTAACAATGCAGCAGTCACTTCCCATTGGTTGTAAAGTGTGTAGAAATTAAAATTTTATTAAATTTAAATCCACAAGTAATTTGGATTTTATCATATAATAAATACATATTAGTCCAAATAAGTATCATGGGTTAATACAAATGGGCCAATTATTTAAATCCAATTAAATTGATTTAAATAAGGTCCAATATACCATTGGACTAGCCCATTAGTTGGTCTTCTATCAAATGGGTCGGCCCATAAGCCTTAAGCCCAATGACCCACTAGGGTTTCTTGGAGACTACTCCACCCCATGCCTATATAAAGGGGTTAAAGGAGAAGTCTAAGGGACAAGGAAGCAAGCAGAAGGAAAGACTAAAGAAGCTCTGAAGAATAGCATCAAAGTCTCCACCTATATCTGCAATCGTTGTATGTGGTCAAATTCCAAAGGCGAACTCAAATCATAGGCGGGAGGCTTCAAATCTTCCGTTTATGATATCCCAACACCAAATATTGGTTCGTGACGACCTTCAAATTGTTCGTGACGTACTACAAATCTGAAATCCATCGAGTTCAAGATCAAGCTCTCAAGCTCTTGAACCATCGTCCGTAAGGAGAAGAATCAGAGGACTACATATCTTTAGATTTAGAGATATTTTAGAGATTGAAACCCAATCACTTGAAATCGAATATAATATTTGTCACTATATTTCTTGTCTTGATTATTATTTTTCAGGAGAAAAATTTAGTTGTTACAAAGTGTACCTTCAAGATATGGGTATCCTTCTTGGAATGTCCTAGGGATATAATATCTTGTTTGGAGACAAACAAGACATTCACTTGGGCATTTTACTACATTCTTTATAGCATTGAAGATTTGCTCCATTGTTGAAGGCTCAAGTGTGTCAAGAACAAGAAGACAACTCCACTACGGACCAGTCCCACCACGAGTATATGTGTGTCCTTAGTTGAGTTGTAATCTTGTGTTTTGTTCTTCATTGTAACTCCTATCTTGCTTTCTTAGAAGCTTTGTTTTAGGAAACTCAAAATCATAAACCATCCGTGTTTGTGTTGTGACTAATGTAGTCATAAGTTAAGTCTTTGTAACTAGTGAGTAACAAAGTGGCTTGTAATAAGTTTATTACAAGTTAGTGTGTTGAAATCATTGTAACTAGTGAGTAACAAAGTGGCTTGTAATAAGTGTATTACAAGTTAGTGTGTTGAAGTCTTTGTAAGAGAGTCATTATAAAGTGGCTTGTAATAGTTGAGATTACAAGTTAGTGAAGTTAAAATCCTACCAGTGTGGGTCGTGGTTTTTGTCCCCTTGAGTTGGGATTTTTCCACGTAAAAATCCAGCGTCTCTTCTACTTGCTGTCTCTGTGTATTTTTGAGTGAAAATGTAAGGACCAGGTCCCCTTACTATTTGGTTTTACAGTCTGTTGCTTACGGTGGGAACTAATAGAGAATCGGGTTCTCTATACAGTTTGGTGGACGCTTAGTTTCTATCAATTGGTATCAGAGCAGATTCTTTCTAAAAGGTTAACACCTAGAAAGGATATCTAATGGCTGCTCCACCCAACTTTTAAGAAGGACAATCAACCTATAGACCCCCAAGATTCAACGGCCAATACTATGGTTGGTGGAAAACAAGAATGCATGACTTCATTATGGCTGAAGACTCCGAGCTTTGGGACGTGATTTGTGATGGTCCCTTTGTCCCTATGAAGGCTGTTGGAGAAGGAACAAACATTGTTCCAAAGACGAGGAAAGAATACAACGGTGCTGACCGAAAAGGTGTTGAGAAGAACTTCAAGGCGAATAAGATTCTTGTGTGTGGTATTGGACCAGACGAGTATAATCGCATCTTGGCATGTGAATCTGCCAAGGAAATCTGGGAAGCTCTTCAAACGTCTCACGAAGGGACTACTCAGGTAAAGCAATCTAAAATAGATATGTTGACAACTGAGTATGAACTCTTTAAAATGAAAGAGGATGAGTCCATTCAAGAGATGCATACCCGTTTCACCTCCATAATCAATGAGCTTCATTCACTTGGTGAAATCATTCCAACCAACAAGCTAGTCTGGAAGATACTTAGTGTTCTACCAAGTTCCTGGGAGAGCAAGGTTAATGCTATCACTCAAGCCAAAGACTTGCAGAAGCTGAATATTGACGAGCTTATTGGAAATCTCAAAACTTATGAGATGAAAAGAAAGAAAGATATCGAAAGAAGAGAGCCCAGGAAGGAGAAGAACCTGGTTCTCAATGCTGCCAACAAGGATTCAAGTGGTGATGAATCCGACATGGAGTATCTCACTCAAATATTCCAAAAGATGATTCAAAGGAATGGTGGCATACCAAGAAGAGGCAGTTCGAGCAAGCCTAGAAATTATGATCTATGTCACAAGTGTGGAAAGCCAGGACACTTTATCAAAGACTGTCCACTTCTGAAGCAGGAGCCTTACAAGCACAATTCTGACAAAACTGCAAATAGGAACCAGGTTCCTGACAAACGATTCATCCAAAAACGTGCAGCTGACAATGTTGTGAAGCAAGCTCTTGCTGCATGGGGAGACTCCTCTAGTGAATCAGAAGAGGAACCAGAAGCAGGAAACAGTTCCATGATGGCAGTAGATAAGGAGGCCAAGGAGTATGAGTCAATCTTTGCACTCATGGCCAAATCTGATGATGATGAGGAGGACAAGGAGGAAGATGAGGTAAGTTTTCTTGATGTTCAAAGAAGTTTGAAAACCTACTCTAAGAAAAAATTGATGTCCTTAGCAAACGTGTTGATTGATTCCTATCATAGCCTCATTAATGAGAAAAATGATTTAATAGAAGAAATTGGTGACATAGATCAAGAGAGGGATGGTATGATAATTTCTATTGTAGACTTGAAGGAACAAGTGGAAGAAGTAACTAGAGAAAATAACTTGTTGAAAAACCAAACAAAAAAATGGATGGACAACACTCAAAAGGGAAAGGAAGTTGTAAGTGAGGCATACCTTAAACTTGAAAATGAGTTAAGATCAGTGAAATCTAGTTTGTGTGTAGAGCTTGAGAAAAACAAACAACTTCAGGAAGAACTAGGAAGAGTGAAGAGTGATCTTGAAAAATCACTTAAGTGGACCTGGTCCTCTGATACTATCACTGCTATATACTTTAATAACAGTGGAAACAGGCAGGGGATCGGGTTCCAAAAGGAGAAAATTCCTTACAACCCACACAGCAAGTATGTCACTGTTCCAGACAACTGGCTCTGTACTCACTGTGGGAATAATGGGCACTTCAAAGAAAGCTACCCTGCCAAGGATCAATCAGTTCAGAAAAATAAAATGTTTGCTGACAAGAGGAATGCTAATAAGGGACCAGGTCCCACTAAGAAAAATCGATTCTTGCATGCATGGACTAGAATAGCTCTTATTCACCCTTTTCCTAACTACAAGGGACCCAAACTTGTTTGGGTTCCTAAATCTAACCCTTGATTCATATGTGCAGGGACTAGTGAGAGGAACATGACTATAACGGATCATGTACAGTGGATGCTCAAAGCACATGACTGGGAACACCATGGATTTTCTCTCACTGAAAGCCCTGCAAGGAGGAGATGTATCATTTGGCAATGAAAACAAAGGGGTACATTCTCGGTGTTGGAAGGGTTGGAAGATCACTTGAGCACTCAATTGAGAATGTGTACTATGTAGATGGGTTGAATTACAGTCTCTTGAGTGTTTCTCAAATCTATGATAAAGGAAACAAAGTAGAATTCTTGTCTAAAAGTATGCACGGTTACTAGTCTAGTAACTGGTGAGGTGGTTTTGATCGCTAAAATACACAAGAATATCTATGTTGTTGACTTTGAATCCTTGGAAGCTGGTGATATGAGCTGCTTGAAGGCAGTTGATGATGATGCAGAACTGTGGCACAGAAGATTGGGTCATGCAAGCTTTTCTTTCTTGAATAGATTGATACAGAGGGACCTGGTTCGTGGTCTGCCTAACTCTAAGTTCAAGAAGCACATAGTTTTTGATGCATGTGCCAGAGGAAAGTAAGTGAAGACAATACAACCTCTTCCTCAAATCCACATGAGGAACCTGGTACCCCAATTACTTCCACTGAAGCTGAAGAAAGAGTTGGAGATGATGTGCAAGGCACTCCACAGGTTGAGGAACAAGGAATGTAGGAAAAGCACTTATGGAATGGCTCATTTACTTGGATCATGCCTAATCTCATGGGGTACAATGAGGCAAAATTCAGTGGCTCTTTCAACAGCCGAAGCAGAATATGTTGCAGTTGCATCTTGTTGTGCTCAGCTGCTGTGGATCAAACAATAATTGGAAGATTCTGGAGTTTACATTGACAATGTACCACTTCTATGTGACAACACCAGTGCCCTCAACATGGCAAAGAACTTGGTGCAACACAAGAGGACTAAGCATATTGATGTGATACATCATTTCCTCAGAGACAGTGTTGAAAAGAGGCATATTTGCATGAAGTTTTGTTGCACTGAAGATCGAATTGCAGACATCTTCACCAAAGTTCTAAGTAGGGAACACTTTGAGAGAAATAGAAAAGAACTGGGGTTGATGAAACCTAATTGAGGACCTGGTTCTCCTTCATTGGCTATGAAATTCTCACTCAAGTATAGTTAGCTAAAGTGTTTTCTGACTAAGTCTAACTCACATCAATACCGTTGCAGGTAGACACGCATGATGATTATAGAAGCTAAAGGTACGGCGTTGAACTACAAGAGAGAGCTGAAAATTTTACAAAAACAGGTCAGGAACCTGGTTCATGTACCACATGTTAGTAGTAATGTGTTTTTCTCTTGCTTTTCTCAAAAGATAACAAAATCATTTCAACAGACACACCATCCTACTTTTAAGAGTCTATGCGTATGTCAGAACCCGTTCCTCTACCCCCTCTTTATTACCCTTCCTTCCATAAAATCATCTCACTTCTACCCTTCCTTAACGAATGAAGGAGCCTCCCCTTTCTTGAGTCTCATGGGGGAAGAAACTCCATTTTTAGGGGAAGAGGGGACTATGGTTCTTTTTGAGTCTCCGGTTCATGACACAGTCAAAGAAAAACCTGCTGGAGAACCTGATTCTCTTTCAGCAGAAACAACCCAGGAATTCATCTTATACACTAAACCCTTGGAGTCTATTCCTCCCATTTATGTACCTATGAGGGATTTTTCGCAAGCCATCAGTTACTCCTAAGTCCTCTTCCAAGCGACCTTCTACCTGGTTGCAAAACTTCATAAAAATAAGAAGAGGTTGATGAAGCAAAGGAAAGTTGTGGCTGACAAGGACATTCCAGTGGTTGAGGTTGATAAAGATGATGTGGAGGAACGTAGTTCCTTAGTGAAAAGATCTACAAAGGTCCAGAAGTCTGTGGTTGGAGGTTCTGAGGAAGCTGTAAAAAAAAGGTACATCATCTGTGAATAGTGGTGGTTGTTGAGCGTGAGAGAGGGAAGTCTGTTGAAAAGTTGAGAAAATGACAGAGGGAAACTGTTGGGGGACCCAGTTCACTGAAGACCGTACCAAGTGACAGTGGACTTTGGCAGGAGAGATTGTGAACTCAAAAAGTCTTATGGGGTTGTATGTTTGACCCGCACATCTCTGAGATGGCAGGGATGAGGCAAGTTCTAGAGATAGTGGATTTCCAACAATGGGATCATCTGTTTAGGGGGGCTGTACCCACGATATATGAAAATGAGGTGCAGAAATTCTATGCAACTCTCTTCACTGTTGAAGGGGACCATATCTGCGTGCTGGCTCCTCCTCCAAGCCTTCCTCTTCTAGTGCCCTCTAGGCTTCTTTCAATGTCCAGTTGTTTTATGTTGTGATGTTTTGTGGTTGTTGGTTGCTTTTGTTTTTTTTTGTGCGATGGCATGTTGAATTCCACCTTTACTGCTCATGATGAATTTAAAAAGATTATCATCCATGAATCAGCTTCTCTCTTGCTAAGGACAATGTTTGTTTTCCTTTTACTTCTGTTCTTCATCATGTTGTGTGCACACATGGGGCATGAGTTAGCTATGTTAGACTTCTTTATGCTTTCTGTTTGTTTGTGCCTTTTTATGATGCCAAAAGGGGGAAGATGATAATTGATAATGTGGGCAAGGGCAAGTTGATAATGTGGGCAGGAACTAAGGGGGAAGCAGAGGGAAGCACATAGTCAGGGGGAACAATATAGGGTCCTGGTCTCTTATCTGGTTAAGTTAGATTATATAACTGCTCATCAATTATAAAAGTTTGTCATCATCAAAAAGGGGGAAATTGATGGGTTAGTATTTTGTTTTGATAATCTAACAAACTTTTATGTAAAGAAACAGATAAAGGACCTGATGCGAAACCAGAGGGAAGCACGTAGTCAGGGGGAACAATATGGGTCCTTGTCTCTTATCTGGTTAAGTTAGATTATATAACTGCTCATCAATTATAAAAGTTTGTCATCATCAAAAAGGGGGAAATTGATGGGTTAGTATTTTGTTTTGATGATCTAACAAACTTTTATGTAAAAAACCGGATAAAGGACCTGATGCGCAACCAGCACAACCAGTCAGCATAGACTCACAAGAAATTTGGGCAGTGTACATTTGAACTCACAAGGAACAGACTAGGGACCTGATCCCTTGACATTCCCCTGATAGAAGTACAAGTCAACTTTACAGCTGGAAAGCAATGGCAGAAAGTGACTGCCTACACAGTGCACGAAGAAATCTGGGCAGTGTACTGTTGAACTCATAAGGAACAGCTTAGGGACCTGATCCCTTGACAGTCTCACAGACAGAAACACAAGTCAAATATACAGCTGGAAAGCTGTGACAGAAAAGTGACTGCCTGCAACTGTACACGCTACAGTGCAGTAACAGTGCAGTAGTCACTTCCCATTGGTTGTTTTAAAAGTGTACCTTCAAGATATGGGTATCCTTCTTGGAATTTCCTAGGGATATAATATCTTGTTTGGAGACAAACAAGACATTCACTGGGGCATTTTACTACATTCTTCATAGCATTGAAGATCTGCTCCATTGTTGAAGGCTCAAGTGTGTCAATAACAAGAAGACAACTCCACTACAGACCAGTCCCACCACGAGTATATGTGTGTCCTTAGTTGAGTTGTAATCTTGTGTTTTGTTCTTCATTATAACTCCTATCTTGATGTCTTAGAAGATTTGTTTTAGGAAACTCAAAATCATAAACCATCCGTGTTTGTGTTGTGACTAGTGTAGTCATAAGTTAAGTCTTTGTAACTAGTGAGTAACAAAGTGGCTTGTAATAAGTGTATTACAAGTAACTAGTGAGTAAAAAAGTGGCTTGTAATAAGTGTATTACAAGTTAGTGTGTTGAAGTCTTTGTAAGAGAGTCATTACAAAGTGGGTTGTAATAGTTGAGATTACAAGTTAGTGAAGTTGAAATCCTACCAGTGTAGGTCGTGGTTTTTTACCCCTTGAGTTGGGATTTTTCCACGTAAAAATCTAGCGTCTCTTCTACTTGTTGTCTCTGTGTATTTTTGAGTGAACAGGTAGAGGACCAGGCCCCCTTACTATTTGGTTTTACAGTCTGTTTCTTACGGTGGGAACTGATAGAGAATCGGGTTCTCTATACAGTTTGGTGGACGCTTAGTTTCTATCATAACCCATCCGCCAATTCGGAACAAGCCGTCCCCAAGACAAGTTTTCAAATGAGTTTCAGAATTAGGGACTTGCCTTCATAACTCGGGAACTGCTCCCGAAAAAACGAAAAACCTAAGGGTTTATTTTGATCGTGAGTTAAACTAAAGCAATAATAACTTTTCAACGGGGAAATTAAACATACAAAGGCATGAAGAAAAACTTATGGGGACATCAAAGTAATAATTTTATTATTCCAAAAGTATATGTACAAAGGGGCCAGCCAGGGCCTTACAAAAACAAAGAAAAAATAAATCTAATCGGGCCGACTCCCCTCAACCCGGCTCACTCCCGAACGATTTAGTCGGATGCAACTTCGTCAGAGGCCTCACCCTAGTATCCGCTAATGGAACCTTCATCATCGGATAGCGAAGCTGCGACCTCATCCTCCGAATATTTCGCCTTCTCGATCTCGATAGAGAGGTCGAAGCCATGAGCGTGTACCACTTCGAGAGCCTCTCTCCGAGATTGCTGCCTAGCATGGGCGATAGCACATGACAATCTGGCCTTGGTAGAAGCAGAAATCTCATGTGCCCAAAGATTGGTATCCTATGCATCGGCTCTGTAGGAGGCCACAAGTGCCTCCAATTTAGCTTTAGCCTTAGCAAGGGCGGCTTCAACCTCCTCAGTCCTACGGGCTCGAGCTAGGCTTTCCTCTTTCGCACTCTGGAGATGGCGCTCCGCTGAAGTTAACTGGGCTCGAAGAGCATCCTTCTCCGAGGCGAGACGCTCCATGTGTTGCCTCCACCCTAGAGTCTCAGCCTCCTTAATCTTAGCCTCTTCTTGAAGCTGCAACACCAATTCGCCCTTCTGCTGAAACTACGAAACCGAAGGATTCATCACCAAATTTGAATAGATATTTTACTAAGTTGCAAGAAATTATCTTACCTTCTCGATGAGCTCGGTGTGATCTTGACGAGCTCTCGTAAGTTCAGCTCGGATGGTCGCATTTTCCTCCTCCTTTCAAACCTAAAGGAGTTTCAGGTCATCCCTTTCCTTTATGAGCTTTTTGAGCTCGGCCTCACATCGGGTCAGATCCGTACGAGATTTGAAAGATGCCTCTCGATGAAGCACCAAAGCCTGCACATGAAGGATGGAATTAGTCTTGAAAAGACACGAACTAGATGTGGGCACGAGTGAAAAGGGGAAAAAATACTTACCTATTTCAAAAGGCGCTGAACTTCGTTGAAAACAAGCGACGCGTCTGGCTTGGGGTCGTCCTTGAGCCCATCTAAACAATCCCGAAATATGTCGCCTCTTTCATGGCCTAGATCCGCATCCGGAGTTTTCATAGCTTGAGCATCTCAGAATTTCCCCTCAGAAAATGAAGGGTCAGGCGGAGAATCATCTATATTTATTGCCCCGAGCGAATCTCTTGGGACACTCTCACCTCTTCTAGGGGCATCGGAGCTAGATCCTTGGGGAGCATCCGTCGATTTTTTGGCACATCAAGGAACTTCCTTACCGGTCGACGACTCGGGGAATTCACGAACATCTTCATCCGAGATCCCCCCAACTTGAGAACGAGCCGGCTCATCAACCTCGGAAGTTGTAGTGCTTCCCCCTCATGGGCTATCAAAATACATTCAACATCATCGTCTCGTGCGTCGGTAGGCAAAACGATGGTGTCGACCCTCGATTTTTGGGCCTTTCTTTTCTTGGACTTCGGGGTATCGGAGGACGAAACCCTTCGCCTTTTCCTATCCTTGCGGTTGTGGAACTCCCCCTTCACCAGGAGGGGGGTGGCCTCATGGCTATGTTTTCTCCAAGACCTGCACGAAAAGAATGAGTTAAAAATCGGTACTCCTACGGGAAGACGTCGGCTCATAGACAGTGGAGCTCACCATGATTCTTGGCTTCCCATCGACCCTTGGCCAAATCTCGCGCTCGGAGTATGAAGAAGTAGAGGCTAGTTGGTGAACCCAACCTTCAAGATCTGATATAGCACCGGGGAACCAAGCGGAATCTACACCACGAAATGGGATTTAGAACATGAAGAGAAATCAATCAAACAAAAGTCAAATACCAGCAACGAAAAACGGACTTACGTTTCATATTCCATTCCTCGGGGAATGGCATCTTCACGGAAGGAATCAAGTCAGAGGTTCTGATTCGAACGAACCAACCTATCCAGCCTCGATCCTTGTCTTCATCTATGCTCGATTATAATGTTTTTGTAGCCCGGCGCTGGAGCTTTATCAAACCACCTCGATAGAGCTTAGGGCTATACATCCTGATTAAGTGGTCGATGGTGAAAGGAATTCCCTCGATTTTGCTCGAGAAGAATCTAAGCATGATCATTATGCGCCAAAAATAGGGGTGAACCTGCCCCAGGGTCACCCGGTACTGGCGGCAAAAGTCAAGTATGACCGGGTCCACGGGCCCCAATGAAAAGGATAAGTGTAAACACTCAAAAATCCTTTCACATGGGTAGTGATATCCTCATCAGGCGAAGGAGCCACCACTTCTTTGTCACTCAAATTGCAGTCCCTTTTCACTCATTCGAGATCACCCTCAGAAATTGAGCAAATATAACGGGACATGGACTTACACCGGCCGGGAACTGAAGGGGGCCTATCCACCTTGAACTCGGAAGTCAGTTCGCATGGCCTAGGAACACATTCCTCTACGCGAGGCTCCACCGGCGTCTTGTCGCAAGCCAACTTCGAGGAAGAAGCTCCTTCCCTATGCGGCACTACTTTAGAATTCTTAGCCATGGTTATAAACAAGAGAGACGAAAAGTAAGAATAAGACTGGTGAAAGAATGAAAGGGGGCAAGAAAAGTTTGAACGACGGAAGATTTTATCAAAGCAAAGAAGGAGTTTAAAGCAAAGTAAAGCTTGAAATCAATTAGGAAGTTGGTATTTATAGATTTCAAATGATGGTTCAGCATCGCTAGTGGCCGACCAGCGGCTGATGAGCATTAATGGTTATCTAGAACCGAGTCGATGGGATATTCCGGTCACATCTACCAATTACGTCTCGGAGACGACTTGTTGACCGAGGCATCGAGAAATCGGGATACAAATCGTTTCTTATTCTTCCATTCTAAGAAACGCGGGGACTATTTGTCACGCCCCGAAATTCCACCTTTCAGGTCGTGACTGCGTCTAACGTTGAACCCGCTAAACAAGCCAACGTACACAACACCTTGACATTTTTAAAACAACTTGACAGTAATAAAGCAATTATCTTTCAAACCTTTACTGAAATAACCAGAACCACTTCAAAAGTTTTACAGCAGAAATGTAGTAATACTCCGAAAAGCGCATAATGAAATAATAAAGATAACAACATCGCAAAATCCCAAAATCGGGGTGTCACAACCTCACATACTGTCTATAAGAATACTAAAGACAAGTCTGAAAGGAAATACAATATTGTCTTTAGAACGGAAGGATAAATAAGACAATAGGATACTAATAGCAGGAGAGACTCCAGGGCCCACGAACGCCAGTGGTATACCTTGAAGCTCAATGTGGACTGAAGGGGACTCCCTCAGAGCGGTCCACGGGGTCCGGAAGCGGAATTTGCATAACATAGAGAACTGCAGTGTAGTATCAGTACAACCGACCCCATGTACTGAGTAAGTGCCGAGCCTAACCTCGGCCGAAGTAGTGACGAGGCTAGACTTAGCAAATAACGTTCACCTTTCCTATTCTACAAGACAAATACAGATAACAAAGCAAGGAAGAATAACAGTCATATACGGGGAACGGGAGCAGATAAAGGGAAAAACAATAAGATAGAGCAGTTAATTAACATTAAGTAAGAAAAGAAACAATTCACCGAAAACCGATAAGGTATGAATGACATGTCTGAATGATAACAATGGCACGGCATCACCCTTCGTGCTTTTACTCTCTTCCTCACCAATGCAATGTATGTTGTAATCAATGTAATCATGGCACGACATTAACCTTCGTGCTTGCAATTAATGTAAACATGNTGTAATCAATGTAAAAACATGGCACGGCATCACCCTTCGTGCTTTACACTCTTCCTCACCAATGCAATGTATGTTGTAATCAATGTAATCATGGAACGACATTAACCTTCGTGCTTGCAATAAATGTAAACATGGCACACCATCACCCTTCGTGCTTTTACTCTCTTCCTCACTATGCATGACATGATGTAATCAATGTAAAAACATGGCACGACATCACCCGTCGTGCTTTACACTCTTCCTCACCAATACAAGACAAATGTGTATGGTAAGGAATGCAGCATAGTGGGAAATATACAGTTCAAATCACCCGGCTAGGGAAAAATATCAGTCAATATCCCAATAAATGCCCGACAGGGTCTCAGCTATAACCAAACAACTCAATATATATACCATATACTTTGATCCTCAATTGAACCAATCTTTCATAATCTATATAACCAGTACATCAACCACAATCAACTTCTTAAGTAGAGGCAATTACATAGTATGATGAAC
>ML295630.1:0-37084 GCA_005239495.1 Nicotiana undulata | reverse complement strand
GAAATCTAGTAACCCTAGTCCCTGAGCAGTCAGGGTGGGTGGGGGGGGGGGGGGGGGGGTGAATTCTTAATTTTACATTTAGGATTGGGTAACCTCTTTAATAGTTGGAATACAAACTTTTGGACTTGTATTTATTAGTTTATATACTATTTGGTTAGTTTTGGATTGATTCGGCACCAACTTGAGGTTGTCACCGCATTCTTGAATCGGGAAGTAGGCTTTGAGACGAGATAAGTCTCTTTTCTAACCTTGTAGGAGGGAATTAACCTCATAGGTGAACTTAAATCAATATGTACTTCTATTTGTGTGGGGATACGTACGCACGATGTGACGAGAGTCCGTGCGTAGCTTCCATTCATGCTTATGTTCGGGTAGATTTAGGCTTACACCATGCTTTGTTGATACCGTTGCATGTTTATGCTTACTAGTTGTTGGATTAAAGCGGAAGCTGAGGGTTTCAATAATTTAAAGTTCCAAGTTGAATTTCTTATTTTCAAAAGGAATTGAGAAATACTACGATAAATTGAGAAAATCTATGTAAAACCGCTTTGCAAGTATATTCCGCGAGCGGGGTAAATTTCCACTACTCTCATGGGAGCGGGTCGTTTGCCACGACAGGATTTATTGATATATTATAAGGTTCGGGCCGTTCGACCCTCAGCAGTGCACAATATATTATTATGTATAATTGTATCGGGCCGTACGTCCTCGGCATAACCCGTGCGTAGAGAGACCGAAATCCCTTATTATATTTAATATTGTTTCACGGACTTGAAAGGTGAAAGGAATAGACGCGAGAAATGATTTGGTTCTTACTTGAAAGAAGGATTTCTTACTTACTTCTTGTTTTGAACTCTATTATCATTGTATATTTCATGCTTAATTAGAACTTCCCATAATTATGTTTTTGGCCCATATTAAGTGTCGAAGTCGACCCCTCGTCACTTCTTCTTCGAGGTTAGACTAGATACTTACTAGGTACATGTTGTCTATGTACTCACGCTACACTTCCACACTTGATGTGCAGGATCTGAGGCGGGTGCATTTGGTTACCAATCCGGCGCATACACTTGACTTCTAGCTCGAGACTACACGGTGATCTGCCCTCCCGATCCGTTCAGCAGCACCCAGAGTCTCTCTGTTGATTTATATTTCTATCTATTTCCTTTCAGACATTAAACTAGTATTCTTTTGTATATTCTACTAGTAGACCACATACTTTTGACACCAAGTCTTGGCACACACTAGTAGACTTATGATTTTGGATTTATTGTTATGACCTCGATTTGCACTTAGTTACTTTTGTTTAATTACTTTATATCTTTAAATGTCTAAAACTTTTATCAATGAGGAATGTTATTCGCTTAGCAAACATATTAAAAGTGGAAACCACTAGATTGATCAGTGTTGGCTTGCCTAGCAACGGTGTTGGGCGCCATCGTGGACTATAATGAAATTGGGTTGTGACAATATGGTATCAGAGCCCTAGGTTCACGTAGGTCTCACAAGTTATGGGCAAGCCTAATAGAGTCTCGCGGATCGGTTTGGATACGTCCGTACTTATCTTCGAGAGGCTATAGGGTGTTAGGAAATAGGTCTTTATTCATCTTCTATCGTGTATTTGATGGGGTACTAAGTTTCTTCTCTTACTCTCATAAAAATGGTGATAACGAGCACAAAAACGGGAGGAGCTGCTCCCCCTAATGCAAGAGGCCGAGGTGGAGGCCGGGGGAGGGCACCGGCCCGAGGCAGGGTACGAGGACGTCCCAGAGTTGTCCCAGTTTTACCACCACCAGATCTAGTGGAGGATCCCATTGTTGAGGAGCAGGGCGAGGTGCCTGTAGCAAAGCCAACCCCAGTAGATTTCACTTCAGCACCGGGCTTCTAGGAGGTCATGGGCCGTATGCTGCGGTTCATGGATTCTATGACCCAGGCTTCTTTATTTCCAACAGACCCAGCGACATCTGAGGAGGGAAGGGGAGCACAAACCCCTACTGCTCAAGCACCTGGGCATGCAACTGCCGTATATCAGACCCCGGATACACTACCCATAGGCGGGGCCTAGCCAGTTGCAGCGGTTGTACCTGGGCTTAGACCAGCTGCGGCCGGCGAGCTGCAGAAGATTTTAGACAGATGGACCAGGCTTCACCCCCAATCTTTGGGTGTGAGCGACATGAGGATCCCCAGGACTTTATTGATAAATGCTGGGACAGACTGCACAACATGGGCATATTGGAGTCTCACAGGGTGGATTTCACTACCTTTCAGTTGGAGGGCAGCGCACGTAGGTGGTGGAAGGCTTATCTTATCGGCAGACCAGCATATTCTCCTCCTATGACTTGGGACCAGTTCATCCACCTATTCCCGCACAACTATATTCCACCCTCCCAGAGGGAAGAGTTGCGGTGTTAGTTTGAGCGGCTCGAGCATGGTCAGATGTTAGTGACCGATTATGAGGCGAGATTTTCTGAGGTATCTCACCATGCACTTATGATACTTCCTATTGAGGCGGAGCGAGTGCATAGGTTTGTTGCGGGGTTGCACTCTCGTATTCAGGCTAGCATGGCGATCACGCCCAACTATGCCTTTAAAAGGGACTAAGCGGTCGCTCCAAATATAATCCGGTTCAAATCCGGAGTCGAATCCCACAGGGAGATAACCTATTTACTACAACTTTTAACAATGCTAATGATAAGCTCAAACAATTTCCGGATGCAAGATTTTTAATGGATAATAAGTGGAATTTATTTATCTTATGAAAAATGAAAATAAAATTAACAATAATCAAGAATAAAATTGAATTCATTGGTAAAAGGATCTAGGGCTAGTGATTTTCCCAATTGCCGGATTAATTCCTGACTTGTTAGCTATAATCTCGCCGTAATACTCTATGAGTATTATGAGTTCCGGGCTACCGTGATTATCTCTCGATCAATTACGATAATTTACTAGAAGCATTCTTTCGAACTACTTTAGTTAATAATTTATGCAACTCAGAATTATCCCACCAAAGCTTCGTCATCTCTAACCCCGCTTTTAAATTCAAGTAATTAATCTCTTAACTTACCTGAAAGTGGTGTTGTTCAATAACAATCTAACCAGGTGTTCTTTCTCAAGCAACACATGGTAACTAGACATGATTAATCAAAGGCCATTTCAATTAATCAAAAAACACACATAGTTGAACAATCATAGAATCAAAGCGGCTCAATTCTATCAAAATAGAGTCAATACTTCTTCCAACAACTGGTTCCATCAACCCTAGATGATGGGTTTAGCTACTCATACGAATGGATAAAAATTCACTAAAACACCTCATAATCAACACTAGAAGTACGAAGAAGAAGATGAAAACTCAGAGGAATTTCTCCGTCTTCTCTCCCTTGTTCTTGCCTCCAAAATCCTATAAAAACAGTTATATTTCTCTTCTGGGTGAATTAGGCTTCATATAGGTTTAGGCTAGTCGCCTTAGAAATTACATAATTGCCCTTGCATTGTTGGCCTCTGTCTGCCCGTCTGCGACAGCGGATTCGACCGCGGATCCGGCCGCAGATTTCAGCTGTTGTTCTGAGTCAAGTGTGCGGTCCAATTCGTGGTCAACTCCACGGCCGCGCACCTGGATGAAACTTTCCGCTTTCTTTTCTCGCTCCTTTTCGACCGGGCTAACCTTCGATTGGCCTTCCACGCTCCATATTGACTCCAAAACACTCTTTAGCTTTCTCCTAGATCGGAGTGGCTCCTGCAAAGCGTAAATTTCTTAATTAGAGCATTTTTTTTTATCTTTTAACATTCAAATATTAATAAAGTGCGGCTAAATTATAGTGTAAATCGTGTCTAAACTGCACAAATATAGCCTACTATCAACACCCCACACTTAAACCATTGCTCATTCCCGAGCAATCAAACCACACTCTACAGTGGCCTAACTTCAGTGAGCGACTCCCTTAACTCGTCACACCAAGAATATTTCACATAGATTGAGTACATTAGTGTAACATCTACACCTCAAGAGTTGACTCCCGCGAGCCACACAATATTCCTAACCGGCTTACTTACTCTAACTCAGAGGTCCAGATTTACCTCTCCTTCATGAATCAAGTGCCTGCTCATAACAAAGAGACTCATTTCACAATCAGTAAAATTCACGCACACTGAGGAACTTAAAAAGGAACAAAATTCACTCACCCTCAGAAATGATATTCTTGTGCCACAGAAAACGCACCATACGCTTGCCCGTAGAGTACTACTCTACTAATTGAGCTCGTATAGTCTAGGATCAAGTAGGGCTTTATTTGGCTGTAATGTAGGCTGCAAGTCGGGTAGGATATATTTGGATATACTAGTGACTACACCTCCCTAAGCACTTTAATACATATATTTTATAATCAAGCCCATACTTAGGTTAAGCCAATATTTCCACCTTCAACACCACGTAAACAACCCCACACTTCTTTGATCACAATCACCTTAAAAGGTACCACAAAATATTACTAATCAACATGATACACTATTAACACATGATACACCCTATTTTTCAATTCAAGTGGCTTTTTCAACAAGGTGCACCTTTCTCCTTAATTACCTAGTTCCACACAAAATCCCCACCACTACCTCACACTTTATCCTTTATAGAGTCATAGTAATTCAAGGGCTTACGAGAGGTAAAAGGTTTAAAAAGATAGTCAATTCAAACAAGGGATAAGGCTTGTAATGTGGTTGCTCAACGGGGTTAACTACGATACATAACATATAGGTGGGTGGAATATATATATATATATATATATATATATATATATATATATATATATATATATATATATATATATATACAAAGAAATGCCTATATCACGTCCCAGACTAAATAAGACTACCATTTCGCTTTGCAGACACACGGGGAAAGTTCTAGGCGTTAAATGTCGTGCACAGAATATAACAAGCCTCACACACATATGGCACATGACTCACTCCAGATTAGATCATCAAATACTCAGATCAGCGTACTTAAGCCAAGTTAAGAACATACATTTTAAGGCATTCTTATAAGAGTCAACAAATGAGCTTAAGCGTCACACTAAAGTACTCGCTATATTTAAGGCATTACGACGTTAAGAGATCCTATTTCTAATTCTTCCCACAACCCATAAGTTCCTAAATAAAAAAAATAAAAACTAACTACACCCGGTTCAAATGAAACCCTTGGAAAAGAACCGCGGTTTAAAAAAAACCCATAGGGGAACTGATACACTACTACCAAAGAAAATCTTTTTGTTTTTTTTTCTTTCTTTTGACTTTAGTCCCTCAAGAAACCCGTCGAATGATATCCATCATCGGGAAAAGTCAAAAATGATTTATGTAAATAAACTACGAAATTATTCAACATACAACATACATACAACAAAGTATCCCCCACCCCACACTTAAAAAGGTGGAATATCCCCATGTCATACAAAATAAAGTAATGCAAGGTAAAGGAACTTCCCTGGTGGATCAGTCTTGATCGGAGACAGTGAGAGGGTCGAGATGACATGCCCTCCCCAGCGCACGTAGCCAGCCCATGATTTTCTTCTCTGACTTCGCATTTTGGGTGGCCAAGGAATCAACTCTAGCCCCCAATTCCGTGACGGAAGTGCGCAGCCCTGCTATTTCTTGTTATAAAGCTGTCATTCGTGTACTCCGTCTGACCTGGGATGGTCCTTCAGCCGCTGCACCTTGTTTTTGTGGGGGGTGAGGCAGGCCTAACTTCCTCCTACCCTTCATCGCCCTCATCCGGCGCATCATAATCATTACTATGAGGTGCCTCAGGTGCCACTGGGTCTTTCCCGATGGTCACTTTGTCTGCCCATAACTTTGCTTATTTCCTTACCTTACCATTCGCATTTGGGTTCTCAGGCACCCTTGCTGCCCTGCACAATCTGGTGACCATAGAGGGGAAGAAGAACCCATACCTCTTCAGTGGTGAACAGATGAACATCTTAGATTGAATAACCTTGGCCACATCAAAATCATGGCCATTCACGAAGCACCTGATCAAGGAAGATCTCAGACCATTCACCTCAGTGGTGTTGTGAGACGGCAACAAGCGACTGTTGATGATGTGCAACAAACACTTTCCTTCAAAAGTGAGCGAGACAGAGTGCAACTTCGATCCCGGCACCACCCATACTACCTATTTGTTGAGTACACAAATAGTTCTGAAGAATACATTCCATGTGATGGGTTCTCGCCTGTATGTATCATAGTAATCCTCCTCCCCATTGAATACAGGCAATTGGTACACTCTCATGATGGCTTCTATCGAGGCATCCACCCCCGTTTGTCGCACAGTGCATATTCTATCCTCATGTTCGGGGTAGTTGGCGTAGAACTCCCAGACAAGCATCAAGTTATCTTCCTCCGTCTCTTCGAAGAAGCTATCCAACCTGCGCCTGATAAATTCCCGACACATATAAGGGCACTCATCCTAGAGGGATGCCTGGTCAATACCCCTTTCTGGTACAAGTTTTCTAGTGGCCTTCAAACTGAAACGGTCTTGGGCCGCTCTAGAGACAAACTTGATACGATCAAGCTGAGCTGCACTGGCCGGTGCCCGTGCCTGGGATGAGCCTCCATAACCACTTGACGAGGCTTCAGTAGCGCATCTCTTCTTTGAAAGTTGCATGGTACCTACACAACAAACACTACTATGAGTAACTGGCAGAATATGTGAAACGATGGCGGTTACTCAGACTTTACTCACACAATTGGTCACAATTTACATTCAAAACTCATTATGGCAATTCAACAGATACTTAATGTACATATTCTCCCCCAGGTTACCCAAAGACCCAATTAGACTTCCATTCCTCAAAAACTCAACAATGTCTTCCCCTAATTCAACCAAATCTATTAGCCTCACATACCACATATCTTCTACAATCCAAAACCAAGACAAGAGTACCCATGATTCTACTATCTTGTACATACAATAACAAAGGAAAAGAATGGGAAAAATCAAAAAATTGAAAAAAAAAAAAAGAATACTAAGAAAAAGGAATGGAATCATGTTACTTACTTGGAGATCTTGAGAGGAACGGAGATTGGGGATTGGTTGAGTGGAGAAGAAGAGGAAGGGGAAGAAGAAGATCTTTTTGTTGATATGAAAATTGGGGGGGAGAGGAAGGGATGTGCGTTTTGATTTTGGGGAAAGGGGGAAGGGAGGAGGAAGTTGGGGAGTGGGCGGTTAGGGGGGGGGGGGGGGGGTGAGAAAAGGGGGGGGGGGGGGGGGGTTAAGTAAAAAAACTAATTCAAAAAAGAAAAGAAGAGAAAAGAAAAGGAAAAAAAGTTATAAAATCGTATGAACCTGACAATGCCCCATCCGCGGTCGATCCTAGTCAATCCGCGGCCGCGGATGAGGGACAGTGCATAGGGAGAAATTCTCTCCCCAATCCGCGGTCAAGTCTGCGGCCGCAGATTTGCAACAGTGAATGCAGCAAAATTCGCGGCCCACTCCGTGGTCCAATCTGCGGGCGTAGACGGGGGGCAGTGTTGTGCTCAAAATTCGCGGCGTACTCCGCGGGCGCGGATCTCGATCTCCATCAAAGTTTTGTCTTTTTTGCACTTTTACCTATCACCGGGTTAGTTTCGTCCCCCTAGTCCTTCCGATACGCATAATTTTATCCCTGCACATTAGCAGATCAGTTAATGTCGTTCAAAATCAATGACAAAAACTAGAGTAAAGAAATATAATGGGTTGCCTCCCAAAAAGTGCTTAAGTTAACGTCGCGGCACGACGATTTACAACAAACCATGGGTTTCCTCCCAGGAAGCGCCTGATATAACGCCGCGGCACGACGCATGCTTTCATTATCACTCTTCGTTCGCGTATTGGGGCTCTTCCAAAGATATCACCACTCTATCCCCCTTTTCCTCGACCATTCCAAGGTAATGTCTTAACCTTTGCCCATTCACCGTGAAATTATTTGTCCCATCTTCGGATTCAATTTCTTCAACTCCACTTGAGAACACTTGCACCACTCTGAAGGGACCTGGCCATCGGGACTTCAACTTACCTAGAAACAATCTTAATCTCGAGTTGTATAACAATACTAGATCTCTGAGTTTGAAGTTTCGATCTAAAATGTGCTTATCATGATCATTTTCATCCTTTCTTTGTATAATATTGCATTCTCAAATGCATGGAACCTTAATTCCTCGAGCTCATGTAACTTAGTGACTCTGCTGGTGCTTGTGGCCTCCATATCCAAATTCAACTGTCATAGTGCCCAAAGGGATTTATGTTCGAGCTCCACCGAAAGGTGGCATGCTTTTCCAAACACCAACTTGTACGGTGACATTCCAATTGGAGTTTCAAATGCTGTGCGGTACGCCCATAATGCATCATCCAACTTCTTCGCCCAATCATACCTTGTTGCATTCACTGTCTTGGTCAGGACACTTTTAATTTCCCTGTTAGATACTTCAACTTGCCCGCTCGTCTATGGGTGGTAAGGTGTGGCCACCGTATGGCGAACTCCATACTTTTCCAACAGCCGTGCGAACACTCTATTGCAATAATGGGTTCCACCGTCAGTGATTATAGATCTCGGGGTGCCAAAACGTGTGAAGATGTTTTTCTTTAGGAAGCTTGTCACCCCTTTGGCATCATTGGTTGGGAAAAACACCGCTTCGACCCATTTGGAGACATAGTCAACTTCTACCAATATGTATTTGTTACCATACAAGCTGGCGAATGTATCCATAAAGTCAATCCCCCACATGTCAAAAAACTCCACCTCTTAAATTTTGGTCATCGGCATCTCGTGACGTCGAGATATGTTGCCTGTCCTTTGGCATTCATCACAATGTTTTACCCAAGCATGGGCATCCTTGAACAGAGTTGGCCAATACAACCCCGATTCCAACACTTTTTCTACTGTCTGGATTCCTCCAAAGTGTCCACCATATGGTGAAGCATGGCAAGCCTTCAAAACAGAAGGTTGATCTTTCTCGGGGATACACCTCCGGATCATGTTATTTACACATATTTTAAAAAGTAGAGGTTCATCCCAATAATAAGATCGACAATCGTGGAAGAACTTTTTCTTTTGAATTGAAGAGAGGTCATAAGGTACAATATCGCTTGTCATAGCGAGTAACTGTTCATCCGGGAATGCCTATGTTATATCTTCAACCTCCATCTTCTTTTCATCTCCTTCCAATCTTGAGAGGTGGTCTGCCACTTGATTGTCCGTCCCTTTTCTGTCACGAATTTCCAGATTGATTTCTTGTTGCAATAGGACCCAGCAAATTAAGCGTGGTTTTGACTCCTTCTTTGCTATCAAGTACCTAATTGCTGCATGGTCAGTATAAACAATAACTTTTGAACCAATTAAGTACGACCTGAATTTATCAAAGGCAAACACTACAACCAAAATTTCCTTTTCTATTACAGTGTAATTGAGCTGTGCACCGCTGAGTGTCCTGCTTGCATTGTAAATCAGGTGCATCATCTTGTCTTTTCATTGCCCCAAGACTGCTCCTATAGCATAATCACTGGCGTCGCTCATGAGCTCGAACGGTTTCTCCCAGTTGGGTGCAACAATGATGGGTGCAGTTACCAGTATCTTCTTCAGCTCCTCAAAAGTCAACCTGCAATCATCAGAAAACACAAAGGGCGGATCCTTTTCAAGAAGTTTACATAATGGGTTAGAAATCTTGGAAAAATCTTTAATGAATTCCTTGTAGAACCTGGCGTGCCAAATGAAACTTCTCACTCCCTTGACTGAAGTGGGCGGTGGAAACTTCTCAATCACATCAACCTTATCATGGTCGACCTCAATTCCCTTGTTGGACACTCGATGCCCCAAAACTATTCCTTTTTGTACCATAAAATGGCACTTTTCCCAATTTAGCACCAAATTTGTCTCCACACATCTTTTGAGCACCCTACTTAAATTGTGGAGACAATCTTCGAATGAATCCCCCACCAAGGGGAAATCATCCATAATTACCTCAATAATGTCTTCAACCATATCAGTGAAAATATCTAACATGCACCGGTGGAATGTAGCTGGTGCATTGCAAAGTCAAAAAGGCATTCTACGAAAGGCAAAGATGCCATACAGACAAGTGAAAGATGTTTTCTCGATTTATTCAGGGGTTATTGAGGTCTGGTTGTACCTCGAATATCCATCAAAGAAACAGAAGTGAGACCGCCCATATAACCTATCCAACATTCGGTCAATGAAAGGCAAGGGGAAATGGTCCTTCCGGGTGTCTGTGTTCAGTTTCCGATAGTCCATGCAAATCCGCCACCCTATGACTGTACGAGTCGAGATCAACTCGTTATTCTCATTTTATACGACAATCATTCCTCCCTTTTTCGGCACACAGTGAACATGGCTGACCCAGCTGCTGTCAGAGATAGGAAAGATGATACCCGCATCCAGCCACTTGATCACTTCCTTCTTCACCACCTCCTTCATATTTGGGTTCAGCTGTTGTTGATTTTCTCTGGAAGGTTTTTTCCCTCTTCCAAGAGAGTCTTGTGCATGCAAAAGGCTGGGCGGATACCCATTATGTCTGCCATGGTCCAACCAATGGCAGTTTTACATTCTTGCAACACCTGCAAGAGTTGCTCTACCTGCATAGCTAGCAAACCAGATGATATAATAATAGGCAAAGTAGAATTAGGCCCTAAGAAGGCGTACTTGAGCTGAGCTGGAAGCGGTTTCAGGTCTAACTGTGGTGGCTCCTCTGTTGATGGTTTTGCAGGTGGTGTTTCTCTTTCCTCAAAGCTTAGGGGCTCGAACTGAGGTTCCCTTTTCCAGAATCCTTGACCCCCGAGAGCCATGACCCACTCCGCCAACCCTTCACCATCCATCTCTTCCAAATTCATCAAACAAGATTCTAGCGGATCCTTGACATTAAGAGTCTCATCCTCCTCTTGCAGTATCACATCCACGACCTCCACTAGCGAGCAATTTGCAAATTTGCTGGGTTTCCTCATGGATTGTTGAACGTTGTATATTATTTCTTCATTGTTCAACCTCATTTTCAACTATCCAGTCTCATAATCAATCAATGCTCTCCCGATGGCTAAGAATGGCCTTCCCAGAATGATAGGTATCTCTTCATCCACCTGACAGTCAAGAATAACGAAGTCTGCAGGGAATACAAACTTCCCCACTTGAATCACATCATCAAAAATTCCTGTCGGTATTTTGACTGTGCGATCAGCCAGTTGCAGCAACATTAAGGTCGGTCTAGCTCGGCCACTGACCAGTTTTGTATGGATTTCCAAGGGCATCAAGTTTATATACTGGCTCCCAAGTCACTCAGTGCTTTAGCAGAAGCATAACTCCAATTGGTGCATGTGATAGAGAAACTACTTAGATCAGACACTTTTTGAGCCATAGGTCTTGTCACCATCGCGCTGCAGGTCTATGTCAGAGTTACAGTGGACAAGTCTTGGAAGTCAAATTTTTGCGACATCAAGTCCTTCATCATTTTTGCCTACCCTGGCATTTCCCTCAAAGCATCTATTAGTGGAATATTCAATTGAATTTGTCGAAGAATTTCCATGAATTTCCTGTATTGATCATCTTTCTTTTGCTTTGCCAATCTCTGAGGGAATGGTGCAGGAGTCACCCTCTGCCCCCTGCTTGGTGTCTTTTCTTTGTTGGAAGCTTTTTCTGCCACCTGTTCTGAGAATTGTTCACCTTCCTTCTCCTTACCCTTGTCAGCTTGTGCATGTTCAACTACACCCTCGATGAGCTTTGCTGACTCATCTGCCTCTAATGTAACTGGAGTAGTTGGCGTAGTCTCTCTCCTAGATTGAGAAACTTCTTGCTCTCTTTCTAAATCTCATCCATTCTTGGGACTCAGTACCATTTGCTGATTTGGGTTCTTCTCCTTTGGGTTAATATTTGTATCTGTAGGCAATGTTCCTTGTGGGAGATTGTTCAAGGCCATAGACAACTGTCCCAGTTGAGTTTTAAAGCCTTTGATTACCGAACATGTTCTGCTAACTTTAAATGCATCTTACCATTTGTCCCAATGAGTTGTTGCAACATGCCCCTGATTTCTATCATGTTGATGTCCTGCTATTGATGAGGTGGTTGGTAGGCCAATTGTTGCTAGTGCTGCTGATTATAGCCCTGCTACCTTTGATAAGGCACGACTTGGCCTTGTGGTCGTGCGCCTCCAGGATTGGGGTTGTGTTGTGGCTGGTTGGGTCTGTACTGCTGATTGGTGCTGGTCCCTATTGCTGCCCACCTTGCCTCTGACTTCCGAAATTATTGACATAATTCATGTCTTCCATGAAGCCCTGGTTGTCATTCTCTCCACTCCACGAGCACACATATGGCTGGTTTATGCAAGGAGTGCACAAGCCTCCATTTGTTGTATCAACAATGTGCACTTGCTTTGTACCCATCTCATTAATTTTCTTTGTACTCATCTAGGTCATGAGAGTGGCTATGTTCTCTACATTGGAATTTTTTGGTCAATAGCAATAGAATGCACTATTGATGTAAGTGTCATACCTCTAGTCATCCAGCCTGAATTTTAAGCCATCATGTCGAGAAGAATCTTGCACTCTGTGAACGTTTTGCGAAAAATTGCACCCCCGGTTGAAGCATCTATATTGGCCTTCAAACTGTCTGCCAAACTCGTGTAGAATCTCTGTCCCAGCATCTGATCTGGAATACCATGGTGTGGACACTTCACTAGCATACCCTTAAACCTCTCCAGGTTTCTTGCAAGGTTCAGTTAGTTTCTCCTAAACTGCAATATCTCATCAATATGCCTTGCAGTCTTGTTGGAAGGATAAATCTTGTTTAAGAGCTGCTTGGCTAATTCTTCCAAAGTGGCAATGGAGTTTATTGGGAGCGAATTCAGCCAAGTTTGAGCCTCTCTAGTCACTGAGAATAGGAACAGTAATAGCTTAACTTCTTCAGGAGTCACATTCGGATGTCTTTGAGTCACACAAATTGGTAGGAAGTTCTTCAGATGTTAATGTGGTTCTTCAGTCCCTTATTCTGCAACAGATGCAACATGTTGTTGGTGATCTAGAATGTCTCCGCTTGTATTTGAGGACCAGCAATGGCGGTGGCCAGGTTATCAGCAGTTGGTTGTGTCCAATCATAAAGAGCAACTTCTGGCACAAGAGGTTCCACCACTCTATTGTTTGGGTCAACACGGTCATTTCGATTGTTTTCGTTGATGTCGTCCACGCTGTCCATTTCAATTTCGAGTTGGTCCTTTTGTTTTAACTGTTTGTTCGTCTGAGAGTCCTTCAAAAAGTTCACTTGTACTCAAAGAGCTTCTAGGCATACACCTGAGTCACAGAAGAGTTCAAACGTGAGAATTTCAATGAAAAAAAAATTAACACCGTAGGAAATTGATCTAAAGTGCGTATCCTAGCAATTCTTCTATGTTGTAACAAATAACACAGTCACTTCCCCGGCAACGACACCAAAATTTGATCATGCCTAACTATGGCTTGTAAAAAGGACTAAGCGACCGCTGCAAATATAATCTGGTTCAAGTCCAGAGTCGAATCTCACAGGGAGATAACCTATTTACTACAATTTTTAACTATGCTAATGATAAGCTCAAACAAATTCCGGATGCAAGATTTTTAATGGCTAATAAGTGGAATTTATTTATCTAATAAAAGATGACAATAAAATTAACAATAATCAAGAATAAAATTGAATTCAATGGTAAAAGGATCTAGGGCTAGTGATTTCCCCAATTGACGAATTAATTTTTGGCTAGTTAGCTATAATCTCGCCTTAATACTCTATGAGGATTATGTGTTTTGGGCTACCATAATTATCTCTCGATCAATTACGATAATTTAGTAGAAGCATTCTCTCGAACTACTTTAGTTAATAATTTATACAACTAATAATTATCCCACCAAAGCTTCGTCGTCTCTAACCCCGCTTTTAAATTCAAGATATTAATCTCTTAACTTACCTGAAAGTGGTGTTGTTCAACAACAATCTAACCAGGTGTTCTTTCTCAAGCAACACAAGGTAATTAGACATGATTAATCAATGGCTCTTTAAATTAATCAAAAAACACACATAGTTGAACAATCATAGAATCAAAGCGGCTCAATTCTATCAAAATAGAGTCAATACTTCTTCCAACAACTGGTTCCATCAACCCTAGATGATGGGTTTAGCTACTCATACGAATGGATAAAAATTCACTAAAACACCTCATAATCAACACTAGAAGTACGAAGAAGAAGATGAAAACTCAGAGGAATTTCTCCGTCTTCTCTCCCTTGTTCTTGCCTCAAAAATCTCCTAAAAACAGTTATATTTCTATTCTGGGCGAATTAGGTTTCATATAGGTTTAGGTTAGTCGACTTGGAAATTACATAATGGCCCCTACGTTGTTGGCCTCCGTCTGCCCGTCCGCGATCGCGGATTTCAGCTGCTGTTCTGCCTCCAGAGCGCAGTCCAATTCGTGGTCAACTCTTCATCCAACAAAAGGTCTTGACCAACAAAAAGAGCTTTTTCCACCATATTTTTAGGCCAGTCACCTTCTTTCTCTTCATTTCATTTCAGGAAGAAGAAGGAAGGCGAATTTCCGATCATGTCGGGTGAGCAACATTGTCATAGTATTTACTTATGGGCTAACATGTCACACTTTGGCCCCGCGCACCTGGATGAAACGTTCCTCTTCTTTTTGACCGGGCTAACCTTAGATTGGCCTTCCACGCTGCATATTGACTTCAAAACACTCTTTAGCTTCCTCCTAGCTCGGAGTGGCTCTTACAAAGTGTAAAATTCTTAGTTAGAGCATTTTGTTATCTTTTAGCATTCAAATATCAATAAAGTGTGGCTAAATTATAGTTTAAATAGTGTCTAAATTGCACAAATATAGCCTACTATCACATGGCTCGGGAGGTTGAGATGGGGACTCCCTATCAATTAGTATTGGAGATCGCTCGAAGGATTGAGGGTTACCATTAGAGGGGTAGAGAGCAGATGCAGCGGAACAAGAGGTCATATTTTTTAGGAGAGTCCAGAGGTGCCCCATATAGGGGAAAAGGTCATTTTGGGATGGGTCAGTCTAGCAGGCCCCCATATTCAGCACCACTACCTCCTCGGGGCATTCCAACGCGACCCTATTTCAGTGCTATGTCGGAGAGTTCTTACTAGCTATTCAGGGTTCTTCCAGTGGGTACTCCGGTCATGAGGGTTTTTCTAGTGCCTACTTCAGTGCTATGCCAGAGAGTTCATATCGCCCACCAGCTATTCAGGGTTCTTCTGGTGGGTATTCAAGCCATCGGGGTCAGACTTCAGGGAAGCAGTCCACCGCTCCGAGAAGTTGTTATGAATGCGGGGATCCTAGACACATGAAGAGACATTGCCCCAAACTTCGGGGCAAGGCAGTGCAGCAGGTTAGCATCCCATGATTACAGCTCTAGTAGTCGCACCTGGTGCCCAGAGGTGGAGGGCAGGTGGGTAGGGGTCGTCCTAGAGGTGGAGGTCAGGTAGGCAGGCAGAGTCCAACTAGGTGGCGCTCCATCCATATTTTATGCTTTTTTAGCCAGACCAAATGTAGCGGCCTCAGATGCCATGATCACAGGTATTATCTTTGTCTGTGGTAGGGATGTTTCAGTATTATTTGATCTAGGGTCTACCTATTTCGTATGTCTCATCTCTGTTTTCACTTTATGGATATTCCTCGTGAGTCCTTGGGTACTCATGTCTATGTGTCCACTCATGCAGGCGATTCTATTATTGTGGATCAGATATATCGGTCTTGTGTGGTTACATTATGTGGTTACAAGACTAGAGCGGATCTTCTGTTGCTTTATATGACCGACTTTGAGGTAATCCTGGGCACAGAATGGCTATCTCCATATCACGCCATCCTTGATTGCAATGCTAAGACCGTTACCTTAGCGATGCCAGAGTTGCCTAGATTGAAGTAGAAGGGTTCATCTGTCAGTACATCTAGTCAGGTTATATCTCTTGTGAAGGCTCGACACATGGTCGAGAAGGGTTTCTTGGCTTATCTAGCCTATGTTCGAGATACTATCGCAGAGTCTCCGACGATTGATTCAGTGCCAGTAGTCCGGGAGTTCGCTGATGTGTTTCCTTTTGACCTTCCAGGCATGCCACTAGATCATGATATTGATTTTTGTCTCGACCTAGCTTCAGGTACCCTGCCTATCTATCCCACCGTACCGTATGGATCTGAAAGAATTGAAAGAGTTGAAGGAACAACTTGAGGAGTTTCTAATAAAGGGGTTCGTCAGGCCAAGTGTATCACCTTGGGGTGTACCAATATTATCTGTGAAGAAGAAAGATGGGACTATGCATATGTGCATTGATTAACGCCAGTTGAACAAAGTCATTATTAAGAACAAGTACCCCTCGCCGCGTATTGATGATTTGTTTGACCAGTTGCAGGGTGCTAGGGTGTTCTCTAAGATCGACTTGAGATCAGGGTACCATTAGTTGAAGATTCGGGACTCAGATGTTCCGAAGACTACTTTCCGTACTAAATATGGCCATTATGAATTTCTAGTGATGCCTTTTGATTTGACTAATGCCCCAACTAATCGTTTGTCATTGTCTTATAGGGTGTCCAGGCCTTATATTGAATAAACAGGGTATACATGCCTCATATTGAATCGTTTGTCATTGTCTTCATTGATGACATTTTGATTTACTCACGTCATATGGAGGAGCACGAACAACATTTGAGAGTGGTGCTTCAGACCTTGCGGGAACAGAAGCTATATGCTAAATTCTCCAAGTGTGAGTTTTGGTTAGATTTTGTGGCATTCTTGGGACATGTGGTATAAGGAGAGGGCATTAAGGTGGATCCCAAGAAGATTGAGGCAGTTCAGAGTTGGCCTCGTCCTATTTCGGCGACTGAGATCAGGAACTTCTTGGGGTTAGCAGGTTATTATCTCCGGTTCATGGAGTGATTCTCATAAATTTCAACACCGTTGACTGGATTTACCCAGAAGGGTGCTCAATTTCGTTGGTCCGATGATTATGAGGCGAGGTTCCAGGAGCTCAAGACAGATTTGAAGGAACACCAGTCCTTGCGAATGTATACTGTGTATTGCGACGCTTCACGCTTTGGCTTGGGTTGTGTATTGATGCAAGTGGGGCGAGTTATTGCATATGCTCCACGTTAGATGAATCCCCATGAGAATAATTATCATGTACATAACTTGGAGTTGGCCGCGATTGTCCATGCTCTTAAGATCTGGAGGCATTATTTATAAGGGGTGTCTTGTGAGTGTTACACTGATTATGGGTAGCTTGGCATTCATAGATGGCTTGAGTTACTGAAGGATTATGAAATCAACATTATTTATCATCTGGGCAAGGCGAATGTAGTCGCGGATTCCTTGAGCAGGAAGGCAGAGAGTATGGGTAGCTTGGCATTCATTTCAGCAGATGAGAGGCCACTAGCTACCGACATTCAGTCATTGGATAACAAACTTGTAAGGGTGGATCTTTTAGAGCCTAGCCGAGTTCTTGCTTGCATCGTCGCCCAGTCTTCACATTTGGAGCAGATCAAGGCTCGACAATTTGATGATCCTCACCTATTTGTCTTAGAGAGATGTTACTACAGGGTAGTGCCAAGGAGGTTTCTATTGGCGAAGATGGTGTACTGCAGCTTCAGGGTCGTCTATGTGTTCCTAATCTCGATGTCTTGAGGAAAAGGATTATAGAGGAGGCGCACAGTTCTTGATGTTCCATTCATCCAGGTGCTATGAAGATGTATCGTGACCTGAGGCAACATTATTGGTGGAGACTGATGAAGAAAGACATAGTTGAATATTTAACTAGATGCCTAAATTTCCAGCAAGTTAAGTATGAGCACCAGAGGACAGGACGTCTACTCCACCAGATCACTATACCTGAGTAGAAGTGGGAGCACATTACAATGGACAACGTAGTTGGGTTGCCGCAGACTTTGCGGAAGTTTGATGCAGTTTGGGTCATTGTAGACAAATTGACCAAGTCGGCACACTTCATTCCTGTGATGACTACATATACTTTAGAGAGATTGGCCAAATTTTATATCCAAGACATAGTCCGGCTGCATGGTATGCCTGTTTCCATCATTTCAGACAGGGGTCCTTAGTTTACTTCACATTTCTGGAGAGCATTATAGAGTGAATTGGGGACCCGTGTAGAGCTGAGCACAACATTTCATCCACAGACCGACGTCAGTCGGAGCAGACAATTCAGATATTGGAGGACACGCTCAGAGCATGTGTGATTGACATTGGAGGGGCAGTGGGACCGATTGTTGCCTTTGGCCGAGTTTGCTTACAATAGCAGTTATCAGTCCAGCATCAAGATGGCTCCATTCAAGGCTTTATATGGTCGGTGGTGTCGATCTCCCATTGGGTGGTTTGAGACCGGTGAGGCTAGGTTGTATGGTACTTATTTGGTGAAGTATGCCTTGGAAAAGGTAAAGTTGATTCAGGAGCGACTTTGCACATCCCAGTCCTGACACAAGAGTTACGCGAATCAGAAGGCACGTTACTTATCATTTATGGTGGGCGGGAAGGTTCTCTTGAAAGTTTCGCCGATGAAATGAATCATGCGATTTAGGAAGAAGGGAAAGTTGAGCCCAAGGTTTATAGGCCCATTTGTGGTGTTGAGGCAAGTTAAGGAGGTTTATGAACTTGCTTTTCCTCCTAGCCTATCGGGAGTTCATTCGGTTTTTCACGTGTCTATGCTCTAGAGGCATCATCCCGACTTGTCACATGTGTTATACTTCAACACGATTCAGTTAGATGAGAGTCTGGGTTAGGAAGAGGAGCCAATTGCCATTGTTGATAGGCAGAATCGCCAGTTGAGATCCAAGAGGATTTCCGTGGTAAAGGTTTAGTGAAGGGGCCAACCAGTCGAGGAGGCGACCAGGGAGTTCGAGGAGGACATGCGGAGCAGATATCGTCACTTGTTCAGCACTCCAGGTATGATTCTAGACCCATTCGAGGACGGATATTTTTTTAAGAGGTGGAGAATGTAACGACCCGACCAGTCATTTTACTTTCCAGAACCCCGTTCCCCGAAATAAGACTCCCTGTATGTGCTTTTATTATTTTATGACTTGTGGGGATGGTTAGTTTGTGATTTGAAGGGGTTTGAGTTGAAATCGGATCATTTGGTTCCTTAAGTTGGCCTTAAAAGGCTAAGTTTGACTTCGGTCAATGTTTTGAGTAAACAACCTCTGAATCGAGATTTGACGGTCCCAATAGGTTTGTATGGTGATTTTGTAGTTGGGCGTATGCTCGGATCGGGTTTTGGATGACTTGGGAGCGTTTCAGTGCCTAATAGTGAAAGTTGGTTCTTTGAATGTTCATAAGACCTTTAAATTTGGTTTGGAGCGGGTTTTGGGGATATTGAGGCCCAAACAGAATTTTGAGACTGGAAATAGTTTCGTAATGTCATTTACGACTTGCTCGCAAAATTTGGTGTCAATTCGAGTAGTTTAAGTACGTTTCGGCGCATTGTGAGTAAATTGAAGAACTTGAAGTTCATAAGTTTGATTCAATTGATTTTGGGGTGCGATTCTTCGTTTTAATGTTGTTTCCGACGTTCTGAGAGGTCGAGCGAGTCCGTTTTATGATTTCAAACTTGTGGTTATGTTCGTGCAAGGCCTCGGGGGCCTCGAGTGTCAATCGGAAGAATCTTAGACCAAGTTAGAAATTGGGAGCAGCAGCTCCCAGTTACTTTCATAATCGCACCCGCACTTGGCCAGCCGCAGGTGCAAGCCACAAGCCGCAGAAGCGAAAGAGTGAGGGCAACCCAGCCACCGCAGGTGCAAGAACAGTTGTCGCATGAGCGAATGGGCTTGCAGAAGCGACCCCTTTTGTCCGCGGATGCGATGCTTGGCCAGGTAAGGGAGATGCGCACCTGCAAGGATTTTGCCGCAGGTGCGGGACCGCACATGCGGCTAAGGCACCGCAGGTGTGAAAATCGCTAGGCAGAAGGGTTCATTCAATACGGGACTTGGACTATTTTTAACACATTTTCTCTCACTCTTGGGCGATTTGAGAGCTTTTAAGGAGGGATTTCGACCTAGCTTTTGAAAGTAAATAATTTCTACCTAATGTGAGTTTAGTACATAGATTATGGGTAGAGTTTTACATGAAATTTTGTGGAAATCATGGGTTTATATGAAAAACTTAGGTTTTGATAAAAATGGTTTCACCACAAAAATAGTTATGGAACTTAGTGAAAATTATATATTTATTTTCCTAAGATTATGGGTAACAACTTTGTTCAAAAATTTCCGGAATCCGGGCACGTGGGCCCGAGGGGTGAATTCTTAGAATTTTACATTTAGGGTTGGGTAACCTCTTTAATGGCTGGAATACGAACTCTTGGACATGTATTAATAAGTTTATATACTATTTGAATGGTTTTGGATTGATTCGGCACCGACTTGAGGGTGTGAGCATTCTTGAACCAGGAAGTAGGCTTTAAGACGAGGTAAGTCTCTTTTCTAACCTTGTAAGAGGAAATTAACCTCATAGGTGAACTCAAATCATTATGTACTTCTATTTGTGGGGGGCTACGTACCCACGATATTATGAGAGTCCATGCGTAACTACTATTCATGCTTATGTCCGGGTAGATTTAGGCTTACACCATGCTTTGTTGATATCGTTGCTTGTTTATGCTTACTAGTTGTTGGATTAAAGCGGAAGTTGAGGGTTTCAATAATTTAAAATTCCAAGTTGAATTTCTTATTTTAAAAAAGAATTGAGAAATACAACGATAAATTGAGAAAATATATGTTCAACCGCTTCGCAAATATATTCCGTGAGCGCGGTAAATTTCCACTACTCTCATGGGAGCGGGCTGTTTGCCTTGGCATGATTTATTGATATATTATATGATTCGGGTTGTTCGACCCTCGGAAGTGCACAATATATTATTATGTATATTTGGATCAGGTCGTACATCCTCGGCATAACTCGTGCGTAGAGATACCGAAATCCCTTATTGTATTTAATATTGTTCCACAAACTTGAAAGGTGAAAGAAATAGATGAGAGATATTATTTGGTTCTTACTTGAAAGAAGGATTGCTTACTTACTTCTTGTTTTAAGCTCTATTATCATTGTATATTTCATGTTTAATTATAACTTCACATTATTATCTTTTTGGTCCATAGTAAGTGTCGAAGTCGACCCCTCGTCACTACTTCTTCGAGGTTAGACTAGATACTTACTGGGTACATGTTGTCTATATACTCACTCTACTCTTCCGCACTTGATGTGCAGGACCTGAAGTAGACGCATCTGGTTTCCAGCCCGACGCGTACGCTTGACTTCTAACTCGAGACTACACGGTGAGCTTCCCTCCCAAGCCGTTCAGCAGCAGTCGGAGTCTCTTTGTTGATTTGTATTTTTGTCTATTTCCTTTCAGACATTAGACTAGTATTCTTTTGTATATTCTACTAGTAGCCCACATACTTGTTACACCGGGTCTTGGCACACACTAGTAGACTTATGATTTTGGATTTATTGTTATGACTTCGATTTGCATTCGGTTGATTTTGTTTAATTACTTTACATCTATAAATTTCTATAACTTTTATCAATGTGTAATGTTATTCGCTTACCAAATATATTAAAAGTAGAAACCACTAGATTGATCAATGTTGGCTTGCCTAGAAACGGTATTGGGCGCCATCACGGCCTATAATGAAATTGGGTCGTGACACTACGAGTATGGCATAGAAAAATACTCGCCTACTAACCTCCTACCCTAATTCTCAACCTCCACACTTTTCTATTAAGGTTCATGTCCTCAGGACGCCGAAGCTGCGCCATATCTGCCTAATTACTTCTCCCCAATCTTCTTAGGCATAACTCTATCTCTCTTTGGATGCCTCAAGGCCAACCTATGACACCTCATCACCGCAGTATCTGTACCCCTCCTCATCACATATCAGGACCATCTAAACCTCGCTTCCCGCATCTTGCCCTCCACTAGGGATACTCCTATTGTGTCTCAGATAACGTCATTCTTAATCGTATCTCTCTTAGTGTACATACACATCCATCTTAGCATCTTCATCTCTACTGGTTTTATCTTCTGGACAACATAGTCGTTCTAATCACCACACTATAGAACTTATATTTAAGTCTAGACAGCACACTCTTATCACATAAAACACCAAAATTGAGTCTCCCTTTTATCCACCCCGCTCGTATACGATATGTGACATCCTCGTCAATATTTTCATTACCCTAAATTACTGATCCAAGGTACTTGGCTGTGATGACCCAAGAGGTCATTTTACGAAATTAGACCTAATTCTAGGCTTATTAGCCACAAAAGACTAATTTTAAATACCGCAATTTGCGTGCACAGTCCGGGCATGAAACTGGAAAGCTTTTATGTGAAAATATGAAAAATAGTAATTTCTAAAGTTAAAATTTGGATTTAGTTGACTTTGGTCAACATTTTTTGTAAACGGACCCAGATCTGTGTTCTGACGATCTTGGAAGGTCCGCAGAAAAATATGGGATTTGGACGTATGCCCGAAATTGAATTCGGAGGTCCCAAGCCTTAGAAAACAATTTTTGAAGAAAATTGTTCTGCTTGTTAATTCAAGAAATTAAGAAATGAAATAATATGTGAAATATATGATATCGGGCCCGTATTTTAGTTCCGGAGCCTGGAATAAGTTCGCATGTTATTTAAGTCCTATCTGTGAAGTTTCATGAGAATCGGAGTTGATTTGATGTAATTTGGACATTCGGTTGAAAAGTTAGGAATTTGGTGTTCTTGAGGAAATCTTGAATTTTGAGGCTAAATATGTAGATTTTGATGTTATTTTGATGAATTGATCGCACGAACAAGTCCGTATGATGTTTCTAGATTTGTGGGCATGTTTGGTTAGTTGCCACGAAGGCTCGGGTGAGTTTCGGGTTAGGCTACAAAGTGTCTAGACTTAAAAAAAATACCCCAACATATGAATATCTAGTGTGCAGGCCTCAGATCTCGCAAATGCGAGGTCGGGCTTCGTAATTGCGAAGTCAATGGCCAGCCTCAGATCTCGCATTTGCGAGCACTTGGGTCGCAAATGCGAAGGACCCCCAGTCCCAATGCGAAGCGAAGCCTTGCTCGCATTTGCAATATTTTTCCGGATAGCTCAGGGTTCGCAAATGAGAACTCCAGTTCGCAAATGCGAGACCCACAACCTATTATATCAGCTTTTTGATGGGGTATTCACTTCTTTTTCAATTTTCTCAAACCCTAAAGCTCCATAGGCAATTTTTCAAAGACCCAAACTTATCCAAATCATTGGTAAGTGATCTCTAACTAATCTCTTTCAATTCCTAACAAGTTTTAGCAAGATTACAACCAAAGTTCTAGAGTTTTCATGGTAAAAATTAGTTTTTTGGGTAGAACTTAGGAATTTCAAAATTTGGGGAATTGGACCTCGAATTGAGGTCGGATTCCAATACCAATTGTATATCCGAGCTCGAGGGAGATTGGGTAAAGGAGTTTTGGCCGAACCTCGAGTATAGACCAAGCGGGTCTGGGGTCGATTTTTGAATTTGGACAAGAAAACATAGGAGAACCATTGTTTTTCAATAAAGTTGATTCCTTTAGGCTATGATTGATCACATTGAGCCAATTGTGATTAGATTTGAGCGGATTAGAAGCAAATTCTAAAGGAAAGGCAATGCTAGAACAACAAATTGCTTGTGAGATCGAGGTAAGTGCTTAATTTAACCATGACTTGAGTAAATAGGAATCCCCACTTAATTGTTAAGTGAAATTGCATGTGTGTGGTGTATAGGCGAGGTGACGAGTATCTATGCACCACCAAATTGTCTGCTAAACATGATCCCTTCCCCGTTTCCAATTTAATTGATTCATGTCTTAATTGTTTTGTGTTCATTGTTGTTTCTATGACTACTTGGTTTTGTTAATTTGTTGTTAAGTCTTGTTGCAATTATTTAGGAAAAGTATTGGTTGTTTCCCTAGTTTCCTTGTGGTATATAAAGGTTGAGCTGTTTGATATTGCTTTACGAGATACATATATATACGTTTCCGTTGGTTTCATTTTGAGATAATATTGAAGATGTTATGAGAAATGTTGTTCATTGTTTATAATTGTTGAGACAAAGGTATTGTGAAAGGCTTGGCCTGAATTGTGAAAATTTATAAACAATATGATATTATATGTCTTGTGGGAGCGAGTTGCACGCCGCAATAAGGAGTGATAAGGGTGGACAGGTGGGATCGGGGTGCACGCCGCAACATGAGTAATAATTGTGATATATATGTAGGGAGGAGCAATAAGAGTGAACAGGTGGGAGCGAGTTGCACGCCGCAACAAGGAGCTATAAGGAAGGGCACTTATGATTTACTGATTTTCAAAGAAAACAAAGATTTGAAAACTTACTATTTCTCATAATTTGCACTACTTTTATTTTAAAGTTAAAGTTTGGAAATTTGGAAACTTACGTGAGAATTGATTATAGCTGAGACCTGGAAAGGTGGCTGGGTATTTTAAATTTTTTCTACAGTTATTGTTTGTTTATTTTAGAATTTCTCTTTTTCTTTATTTTATATTGTTCACAGGATATATTGTTAATGCCCCGCCGTAGCCTCGTCACTACTTCGTCGAGGTTAGGCTCGGCACTTACTCAGTACATAGGGTCGGTTATACTGATACTACACTTTGCACTCTTTTGTGCAGATCCAGGTACCGGCCAGCGTTAGGAGATCTTAGTATCCGACATTCATCCTTTCGGGAGGTAGATCTACTAGCATCAGCATATTCCTGTCGTCTTCTCTCAGTTTTATAGATACTGTTTTATCACATTAGAAAAATTTATATTATTTCTTTCAGCCCATTATTTGTAGTATTCATAGTGGTTCGTGAGTTGTGACACCAAACCCTGGGGTAGTCTTATGGTTATTTATTTAGTTAGAGGCTCGGCTTAATTATTCATTTATTATTTCATTCGTGAACTTATGTAATGGAAGTAATAAAGTTTAGTTTATTTTGAATTGTCTTGTTATAGTTGAATAGATTTAATGGAAATTAATTAAATAAGTTCTAACATTGGCTTGCCTAGCAAGTTTGATGTTAGGCGCCGTCACGATCCCTAAGGTTGGAAATTTGGGTCGTGACAAGTTGGTATCAGAGCACTAGGTTGCTTAGGCCTCACAATTCACGAACAAGCTTAATAGAGTCTGAAGGATCGGTACAGAGACGTCTGTACTTATCTTTCAGGGGATATTTTGTTAGGAAACAACTCCATTTTTATTTCTATTCTATCGTGTGATTCTTGTTATCTCAAAAACTAATTGAATTCTTCTATTCTCTCGCAGATGGCGAGAACACGTGCTTCCTCTTCCGCTGACCAACATTCCGGTCCTCCAGCAGTAATAGCTCCTACTAGGGGTAGAGGCCGAGGCTGAGGTAGTTGCAGGACTCAACCCGTTGCTCAAGCAGCAGCCCCAACTGTGGAACCTCAGATGGAGATTAATGAGGGGGTTCCAGCTCAGACCATTCCAGCGGGACCAACTCAGGTCCAAGATGGGTTTATTGCTACCCCGGTACTTCAGGGCGCTTTGGTCCGTTTAGTTGGTGTTATGGAGAGTGTAGCCCAGACTGGCACATTCCCTGTTGCAGCAACCGTATCTCAGGCTGGAGGGGGTCCAGATTCCTGCTACCCACACTCCGGTTCAGACTACTCCTCATTATCAGAACCCAGCAGCCAATCCAGTTGGGGTAATTCAGCCAGTTGCAGTAGTGCCGCCCGTTGATGGGGCAACCATGTCCTCAGATGCTTTGTGGAGACTGGACAGGTTTATCAAACTTTTCCCTATTCACTTCAGTGGTGCTACTTTAGAAGGTCCTCAGGAATATCTAGATAGTTGTCATGAGGTGTTGCGTAATATGGGTATTTTGGAGACCAATGGGGTCGATTTTGCTGCTTTTCAGATGACTGGTTCTGCCAAGAAGTGGTGGAGGGATTATCTGTTGACTAGACCAGTTGGGTCGCCTACCTTGACTTGGGATCAGTTTTCTCATCTCTTTATGAAAAAGTTTTTGCCTATTACTACTCGAGAGGAGAAGCGTCGTCAGTTTGAGTTACTTCAGTAGGGTAGCATGACCGTGACCCAGTATGAGACTCGTTTTGTGGATTTGGCTAGACATGTTATTCTTTTGTTGCCCACAGAGAGAGAGAGAGAGGGCCGGGCAGTTTATTGAGGGCCTTGCTCAGTCCATCAGGTTGCAGATGGACAAGGAGAAAGGGACCGAGATTTCTTTCCAGGATGCAGCTAATATGGCTAGGAGGGTTGAGTCGGTTCTTGGGATGGGAGGTCAGGGGTATGACAAGAGACCTCGCCATTCCGGTGGTTATAGTGGTGCCTCATCTGGAGGCGGGACTTCATTTAGCAGAGGACATTCTTCCAGGCCATTTCATTCAACACTACAAGCTTCACATGGTACTTCGGGTGGTCGTGGTTCTTATCTGCCTCCTTCTGCTCAGCCAGTCTACAGTGCTCCTTCAGCTCCTATTAGAGCACCTCCCCTGCAGAGTTATTATCGTGATCAGCCGGTTTGTCAAGGTCAATCTTCATATCAGGAGGGTGTGTTTTGAGTGTGGTGAATATGTGCATATTCAGAGAGCTTGTCCAAAATTTCTGGGTAACCAGCCTCAGTACCAGGGTTCTCGTGCCATAGTTCCGGCACCAGCTACAGCACCAGCTGCCCAGCCAGCAAGGGGTAGGGGTCAGGTAGTTAGGGGTAGAGGCCAGAATGTTAAAGGTGGAGGTCAGGTAGCTAGAGGTGAAGGCTAGCCCGCTGGAGGTGGAAGTCTTCCTAGAAATGTGGTTCAGGGTGGCGGGACCCAACCCCGATTATATGCATTTCCAGCCAGGCCTGAGGCGGAGTCCTTTGACGCAGTTATTACATGTATCATCTCAGTTTGTAATAGAGCTACTTTAGTTTTGTTTAATCCGAGGTCTACTTATTCTTATGTTTCATCCTATTTTGCCTCGTATTTGATTGTGCTCCGTGATTCTTTGAGTGTTCCTGTTTATGTGTCTACATCGGTGGGGATGCTATTGTGGTAGATCGTGTGTATCGCTCATGCGTAGTAGTCATTGAGGGTCTTGAAACTAGTGTGGATCTTCTGCTTCTAGACATGGTCAATTTTGATGTTATATTGGGCATGGACTGGTTGTCTCCTTATTATGCCATCTTGGACTTTCACGCCAAGACAGTTACTTTAGCTTTGCAAGGGTTGCCTCGATTAGAATGGACACGAGACTCCTAGTCATTTTCCTAGCTGAGTGATTTCATATGCCAAGGCTCGTCGCATGGTGGAGAAGGGGTGTTTGGCTTATTTGGCTCATATTTGTGACTCCGACGCTGCGTTTTCTTCTATAGAGCCAGTTTCTATTATTCGTGAAGTTCCTGAGGTATTTTCTGCAGACCTGCGGGGGATGCCACCCGACAGGGATATTCATTTTTGTATTGATGTGGCTCCAGGAACTCAGCCCATTTACATTCCTCCATATCGGATGGCCCCACCAGAATTGAAAGAATTGAAGGAGCAGTTGCAAGACTTGCTAGATAAGGGTTTTATTAGACCTAGTGTCTCGCCTTGGGGTGCACCGATTTTGTTTGTAAAGAAGAAAGATGGGTCGATGAGGATGTGTATAGATTACCGGAAGCTGAATAAAGTTATTATCAAGAAAAGTATCCATTGCCGAGAATTGATGATTTATTTGATTAGCTTTAGGGTGCTAGGGTATTTTCGAAAATTGATTTGAGATCGAGCTATCATCAGCTGAAGATTAGGGCATCTGATGTTTTTAAAACAACCTTTCTGATGAGGTATGGGCACTATGAATTTTTGGTCATGTCTTTTGGGCTGACTAATGCTCCAGCAGCCTTTATGGACTTGATGAATCGGGTTTTCAAGCCACACCTGGACTCTTTCGTGATTGTGTTCATTTATGACATTCTAATATACTCCCGTAGCTGGGAAGATCATGAGCAGCACCTCCGTATAACGCTCCAGACTTTAAGAGATAATCAGTTGTATGCCAAGTTTTCAAAATGCGAGTTCTGGTTGGATTCAGTAGCCTTCTTGGGTCATATCGTATCAACTGAGGGTATTCAGGTTGATCCTAAGAAGATAGAGGAAGTCAAGAACTGGCCTAGATCCACCACAACCACAGAAATCAGAAGCTTCTTGGGTTTGGCAAGCTATTACCGTCATTTTGTGGAGGGGTTCTCATTCATAGAAGCCCTAATGACTAAATTGACTCAGAAAGGTGCCCCATTTAAATGGTCAAACGAGTGGGAGGCAAGCTTTCAGAAGCTCAAGAGAACCTTGACTTCAGCACCGATGTTGGTGTTACCATCAGGTTCGGGTTCTTTCACGATGTATTGTGATGCTTCCCAAGTTGGACTTGGAGCAGTATTGATGCAGTATGGCAGGGTGATTGCATATGCGTCTCGGAAACTGAACGTTTATGAGAATAATTATCCTGTTCATGACTTAGAGGTTGCAGCCATTGTCCATGCATTGAGAATTTGGAGGCACTGTCTTTATGGCGTGTCGTGTGAGGTTTTCATTGACCATCACAGTCTCTAGTACTTATTCAAGAAAAAGGATCTAAATATGAGGCAGCGGATATGGTTAGAGTTACTAAAGGATTATGATGTCACTATATTATATCATCCAGGGAAGGCCAACATGGTGGTCGATACATTGAGTAGAAAGGTGGTGAGTATCGGCAGCCTTGCGTATATTCCAGTCGGTGAGAGATCGTTCGCTTCAGACATTCAGACGTTGGCTAATCAGTTTGTGAGGTTGGATATTTCGCCCAGTAGTGTTCTAGCTTGTAGAGTCGCTCGGTCTTCTCTAATTGAGCGTATCCGAGAGTGGCAGGATAATGACCCCCATTTGATGGTTCTTAGAGACACAATTCGGCGCGGTGGTGCCAAGCAGGTTACATTTGGAGATGGCGGTGTTTTGAGGATGCGGGGTCGTATATGTGTGCCTAATGTTGATGGCCTTCATGAGTTGATCCTTGAGGAGGCTCACAGTTCTAAGTATTTCATACACCCAGGTGCAGCCAAAATGTACCAGGACTTGAGGCAGCATTATTGGTGGAGAAGGATGAAAAAGGACATTGTTGCGTATGTGGCTCGTTGCTTAAATTTTTAGCAGGTAAAATATGAGCATCAGAGACCCGGTGGTTTGCTTCAGAAGATAGAGATTCTTGAGTGGAAGTGGGATCGTATCACTATGGACTTCGTTGTTGGACTCTCACGGACTTAGAGGAAATTTGACGCAGTTTGGGTTATTATGGATAGGCTGACTAAATCAACACATTTCATTCCTGTGGCAAGTACTTATACTTCGGAGAGGTTGGCAGAGATATATATTCGAGAGATTGTTCGCCTTCATGGTGTGCCCGTGTCTATCATTTCTGGTCCAGATACGCAGTTTACTTTGCACTTTTGGAGGGCAGTTCAACGTGAGTTGGGTACCCGAGTTGTGTTGAGCACAACATTTCATCCTCAGGCTGACGGGCAGCTGTTGATACCCAACTTTTCCTCAAATTATTTTCAAACTCGCATATAAGATTTCAAAATCACTATTTAAAATAATAAGCATTTTTCCTATTTTCCCTATTTTATTAAATTATTCGCATGCTTATTCAATATTTCATATTTAAATAATTATTCATAAATTATGTTATAAATAATTTTGAAATGTGTCACAGCTCGGTATATCATTTTTAATAATTTTTGTCCATTAGGATTCAATTATTTCACAAATTAGCAATTGGGTATCCTTTAATTCTAATTACAGTAACTTTGCAATTATAGCCCAATTGCACACTTTATGTTATTTTAATTAGATAATTAGTCATTTTTATATTTAATATTGTTTAATTCCCTTAATTTCATCTATTTAAACTTAATTTCATTTTTTATATATAATTAATTTTCTATTTTGTTGGGTATTTAACATCTAGCCTATTTTGTTTAAATGCTAGCCACATTTAAACCCCTAAAATACCCAACCCAATTAACCCATAAACCCAACCCAATCTTCAATCCATACCCGGCCCAATCCCTAATTAAATTTGAGTCGTTGATCAAATAAGATCAACGGCCCAGATCTCCCCTTTCCTAAAATATCTCTCACCTACCCCCCCTCCCCGTCTCATTTTGAGACTCTTCACTCTCTCTCTTTGTCTCTTCTTCTCCCCTTCTCTCTAGAACCTTCTGGTTCTTTGTCTTCTCCGATGGCTCTTCGCCTGCCTCCGGCCACCTCCAGCCTCTCCCCTTTCGACCACCAGCCACCCAAACGCCTCCTTGCTTCGGCTTACTTTACCTCTGAGACCGCCATGGGTCTCTATCATACCCAACGACTACTGGAGCTCTGCTTGGGTTGAGTCCAGCCTTTCTCCGATGGGTTTTAATGCTGCTATGCCTCCCTCACCACCATCCATGAGTTTCATGGCAGGTTCTCCTGTTCTTACTCTGGTTCTTACGAAACCCTAATTTTTGACTTGAACCTCTTGAATCTTTGTTATCTTTAACGATTTTAAACTTGTTTCTTTATGTTTTACACTATTCTCAACTCGATCTTTAAGATTCATCAAGTTTAAAATATTTTTGAGTATTTTTAGTTAGGGTTTTCTCTAAGTCTTTTCTATACTGGCTCAAACTGATTTCACTTGTATGCTTGAGTTTTTCCTTTGCATATTTACTGATTCCATGCTCTTACTGTTTTTAATATTGTTTTATGTTGAAAGTCCTAATTTTCTTAGACTTCTATGTTCATATCTTCATGCTGGTTGGACCATTTGACTCCTACTGAGTTTTCTCTTCACTCTTAAGTCTATTCTCTGCATATTGTGATGATTCCGTGATTGTTATCTCGCCTGTGTTAAAACCCTAATTTCTCTATGTCTAGCATGACTCTCTCTCTCTATGTGTTTAAGTTTCTGTACCTCGAACTTGTTTTACTGAGTTTCTAAGGCCTAACCTACTCGTGTTATCTATATGTGATTGTTTATGCATCTCTGAACTTGTCCGTGCTATGCTTATTAGCTTCTATATATATATGTGTGTGTTGAAATTTGGAGCATAAATCCCTCTTGATTGACTCTGATTTCTTTGTTGAATGATATGATTGAGAATATGAAAACTCTGCCTGTTTGTTTAGACTGATTGATTCACTTACCTTGTTCATTAATTTGCTCTATTTTCTGAACTACTATGGCTTTCTGAATCTAGTCTTAATTCTTTACCCTATTATTCCTTCTCTTAAATCGAGTCTTGACTGATTTTACTTTGCCTTATGAAACTATGTGTTTTACTGTTGAATTCCAATCCTTAGCTTAGGGGAGTGATTTGTCTTGATTCTTCAGTTAATTGATTCCGAGATTCCTTGTTACTTAACAGACCTTGATTGTTTCCTTTTTAAGTCTTGTGCTGACTTCATTTACCTTATATGGCTATGTGTTTTACCATTTTGAGTTTGAATCCCTTGACTTAAGGGAATCGAGTATTTTCTTACACTTATTTGATTCTGTCCTCTTTTTACCATTGTCTTTTACTACCTATTTGCAACTATAAATACTCCATGTCTTTCAATGACACCAGACACAGACTTGTGTTAAAACTTATTCTCTTTTATCAATACTGCTCTAAGCTCTCTTGTGCTTTCTCTCTTTCTTTCTTTACTCTGCTATTGTCTATCATTAGCCGGCTATAAGCCAAGGATAATATTGTGTTTTCACTTTGCTCTTGCATTCTGCTGTGCTCTCTCTTATCACTGGTATGTTCTAATTAATTTCTAAGTCCCAAACCAATGTGTTTATTACTATCTCAGTTCATTATATTCTTAATTGTCCTCTACTTATGCTCCTACTGTTCAACATGTAGCTAGTTCCTGTTTTGCCTGATGATACTTGCCATGCTCAACTCTTTACCTGTTTATGATTAAGCCAGTATTTGTTATGAGCTTTACCTATTCTTGTATACATCTATTAGGCCATTTCTATTCTTGTTCAGTAACATGTGTGAACCTTCCTATCCCTGGTTCCCCGAACTTTTCATCTGTCAATACTTGCCTTGCATGCGCATATGACTGTTACTCTTAATTTCATCTATCACAACTGTCTTCTTTTACTGTCTCCTGTTACTGTCTAAACTTGGCCATTTCTTGGTCCCCTGAATCTCTTTAATTCTCTGTATTCATGCTTAGGGATTTCTCATAAGTCCATGTATCTCCTGGTGTTATTATGTGATCTTTTTGTTCCCTCTGCCCCATTATCCTTGTGTGCAATTCTACTGCTAAACTTTTGTAATTAGTACTTCTGCTGTTTTTCAAAGTTAATCTTTCTAAAAAGACAACTCCCCAATTTTTGTAAAACTCCTTTCCTAAACTACTCCGTCTTGCACTTCACACTATTCTTATAAATTAAGTCCTACCCCGTTCGTGTGAGCATTGCCTTGAGTACTCATTGAACTTTGACACACAAGGCTGGTAATTCCACACTGCACTTTGTTAAAAATTTGGCAATTTTCCTAGGTGCTGGTATTGGCCAGGGACCCATTGGGCCCTTTGGGAGCTTTGCCGCACCCAGGCCATTAAAGCTGTGAAACTCGAAAGGAGTGAGGCTGGGAGATTGGGCCTGGTTGAAGTCTCCCTATAGAATAACTTCTTATTTTTCCTTTAATTAATGTAATTCATTATTATTGGCCTATAATAATTTGTAAACGAATAATTGGGGCTGGATAGTGAATGTGGGAGGGGTTATGCATGCTTAGTATAGGTGATGGGTAGAAAACATGCCTATAGGACTTTATTTGTGCATTGGATAACTTGTATAGGACATGCATCTCACATAGTAGAAATCCTGTTTTAGGTCTTTCACTTTCAGTATGTTATCATCCCCATTTCATAATCCTGATCGGTTAATAACAAGTCAATAAGCTGTCATAAGGTCATTACTGCATTTCCATCTTAGAAACCATGTGTTAGGAATTTCTATGTGCATTAGATATCCTATTGTTTAGGATCTTGTACTTGTTTGAATTGCAAATCGTTAAAACGCCTAATTAGCATGCTTAATCTAATAAAAATGTGGTTAGCCTACTTGAAACATTTCTGCAAATACATTCTTTAAGATCAGAATCCAAAATATGCATGTTCACCTTTTGAGATAGTTAGGCAATGTATACGACGCCTAGGCAACTTTAGGCCGAATGCGATAAAATTAAACCAATTATGTTTAGGGCTAATCAACCTCTTTAACCTTTTGAACCCCGTTGCTCTCATTCTTGTTTTACCTCACTGAGGTTCACTTTGTTTTACTAAAACTCTGGCTCTTTTTTAAAACAGTCTCGAAATTGCACATTTGCTTCCCTTAGGACTTTCTGAGTTTTGCACTGCTATGCTTTAAACTACTGGTTTTTCAAAGATACTTCACTTCACTCAAAATCGTGCCACATTGCTCTGAATATTTAAAGCTACTGTATTTTGGTACCACTTATTACTCCTTCACTGAAATTATCTTTAATTACCATATATGTTAAGCTACTATATTTTGGGTCACTTATCACTATTTTTACTTCAAAACCAGGCCTCAATAATTTTTGGCTATGTTTCCTGAAAGCTTTAAATCATTGTACTTCTGAATTTTACCCCTCCCCCTAAACAACTGCATTTCTAAAAAATCAACTATTTCTCTAAATTACCCCTTCACTGAGTTTTCCAAATCAACTCACTATTTTACTCAAGACTCTTTTTTTAGCCCCATCTCTGAGACTCTAAGTGTGTTTGAGACGTGCCAATTGTATGTTTATCTGTGGAGGGATTTATGAGCCTTTATTTTCCCCTATGTGTCCCTTTATATGGGAGGTCCTACTTGTTTTACATGTCGATTAGAATTTTATGCTTTTAAACCTAAGAGTTCAGCCTAGTACTCACCTTGTAGGATTAGTAGTCCTAAATACCCTCCAGGACTTATAGAACGGGACGGGTAATAGCACGCAATAAGCATTTGTAACCAACACACGCATTTAAATAACCTTTACGGGGTGGGAAGGGTAGAATATGGATATGATGACCGGTGCGCTAATACCACGTGTAGCTGCCTTTCGAGGTGTGACATACCGGGTATTGCATTTATGTGATCCGTATTACTTTAAACCTAGGACAGTTCTTTTTCAAATGCTTATTTTAATGCTTTCTCCAAAACTTTTAAAGATTTTCATGCTTGTTTGAAATCCCCTCTTATATGAACCTTACTTGCTATTTATTCACCGTCCAAATTCACAAAACTTCTTGGCTGGGATCCACAATTGTGGATCTTGAGGGGTGCCTAACACCTTCCCCTTGAGATTATTTCAAGCCCTTACCCAATCTCTGGTAATGCAAACTAGTTCATGATTTATCAACTGTAGGTTCCCTAACGCACCATAAAAATCGTTAGGTGGCGACTCTTCCTTAAACCCTTTCCTTAAGGAGTTTTCAAAAATGTCATAACCCCAATCTCTCCGTACCTAACCCGTGCGATAGAAAAGGGGGCACGACAATAGTCCGAGCGTACCATTCATATTTTGGAGGATATGCTCTGCGCCTGTGTTATTGACTTTGGATGTTCTTGGGATTAGTTTTTGATGTTACCGGAGTTTCTTATAATAATAGTTATCAGTGGAGCATTCAGATGGATCCTTATGAGGCATTATATGGTAGACGGTGCAGATCGCCAGTTGGATGGTTTGAGGAGGAAAGGCTCAGTTACTGGGTAAAGATTTAGCTCAAGAGGCCTTAGATAAGGTCAAGATTATTCAGGAGAGACTTCGTGCAACTCAGTCTAGGAAAAAGATTATGCCGATCATAAGGTTAGTGATGTATCATTCATGGTGGGAGAGAGAGTATTGCTTCGGGTATCGCCCACGAAGGGTGTTATGAGATTTGGGAAGAAGGGTAAGTTGAGCCCTAGGTATATCGGGTCGTTAGAGATTCTTGATAGAGTAGGGGAGGTATCTTATAGACTTGCATTTCCTCCAGGGTTATCCTCAGTTCATCCGGTATTCCATGTGTCTATGCTCCGGAAATATCATGGTGACCCGTCCCACGTGTTAGACTTTAGCTCTGTCCAATTGGACAAAGACTTGACTTATAAGGAGGAGCCGATAGCCATTTTAGACTGGCAGGTTTGTCAGTTGAGGTCTAAGAGTTATCCTTCAGTTCGAGTGCAATGGAAAGGTCAGCCCGTTGAGGCAGCTACTTGGGAGTCCGAGCCGGACATGCAGAGTAAATATCCACACTTGTTCGCTAATTCAGGTAATGTTCTATGTCTGTTCGAGGACGAATGTTTGTTTTAGAGGAGGAGATTGTGATGATCCAAGTAGGCCATTTTATGAAATTAGACCTAATTCTAAACTTATTAGCCATAAAAAGACTAATTTTAAATACCTCAATTTGCGTGCGCAGTCCGGGCGTGAAACTAGAAAGCTTTTATGTGAAAATATGAAAAATAGTAATTTCTAGAGTTAAAATTTGGATTTTGTTGACTTTGGTCAACATTTTTGGTAAACGGAGCCGGATCTATGTTCCGTTGATCTCGGGAGGTCGCAGAATAATATGGGACTTGGGCGTATGCCCGGAATTGAAGTCGGAAGTCCCAAGCCTTAGAAAACAATTTTTGAAGAAAATTGTTCTGCTTGTTAATTCAAGAAATTAGGAAATGAAATAATATGTGAAATATATGATATCAGGCCCGTATTTTGGTTCCTAAGTCTGGAACAAGTTCTTCATGTTATTTAAGTCCTATCTGTGAAGTTTCATGAGAATCGGAGTTGATTTGATGTAATTCGGACATCCGGTTGAAAAATTAGGAATTTGAGTGTTCTTGAGGAAATCTTGAGTTTTGAGGCTAAATCTGTAGATTTTGATGAATTGATCGCACGAACAAGTCCGTATGATATTTTTAGACTTGTGTGCATGTTTGGTTTGGATCCACGAGGGCTTGGGTGAGTTTCGGGTAGGCTACGGAGTGCCTAGACTTAGAAAAATACCCCAACAGTTGAACATCTGGTGTGCAGGCCTCAGATCTCGCATTTGCGAGGTCTTGGGTCGTAAATGCGAAGGACCCCCAGTCACAAATGCAAAACCTTGCTCACATTTGCGATATTTTTCCTGAAAGCTCAGGGTTCGCAAATGCGAGACCCGCAGCCTGTTATATCAGATTTTTGATGGGTTTTTCACTTCCTTTTCAATTTTCTCAAACCCTAAAACCTCCATAGGAGATTTTTCAAAGACCAAAATTTATCTAAATCATTGGTAAGTGATCTCTAACTAATTTCTTTCAATTCCTAACAACTTTTAACAAGATTACAACCAAAATTCTAGAGTTTTTATGGTAAAAATTGGGTTTTTGAGTAGAAATTAAGAATTTCAAAATTTGGGGAATTGGACCTCGAATTGAGGTCGGATTCCAATATCAATTTTATATCCGAGCTCGGGGGAGATTGGATAAACAGGTTTTGGTCCGACCTCGAGTTTAGACCAAGCGGGCCCGAGGTCGTTTTTTGAATTTGGACAAGAAAACATAGGAGAACCATTTTTTTCAATAAAGTTGATTCCTTTAGGGTATGATTGACAACATTGAGCCAATTGTGATTAGATTCGAGCGGATTAGAAGCAAATTCTAAAGAAAAGGCAGTGCTAGAATAGTGAATTGCTTGTGAGATCGAGGTAAGTGCTTGGCTTAACCTTGACTTGAGGGAATAGGAATTGCATGTGTTCGGTGTATAGGTGAGGTATCGAGTATCTATGCACCACCAAATTATCCGCTAAACATGATCCCTTCCCCATTTTCAATTTAATTGATTCATGTCTTAATTGTTTTATGCTCATTGTTGCAATTATTTTGGAAAAGTATTGGTTGTTTCCCTGGTTTCCTTGTGGTACATAAAGGTTGAGCTGTTTGACATTGCTTTACGAGATATATACATACATACATACATACATACATATATATATATATATATA
>ML295628.1:86597-114506 GCA_005239495.1 Nicotiana undulata | reverse complement strand
TTACCTGCTGTAGAATAGGACAGGTTATCGCTATTGTCAAGTCTAGCCTCGTCACTACTTTGGCCGAGGTTAGGCTCGGCACTTACTAATTACATGGGGTCGGTTGTACTGATGCTACACTGCACTTCTTAATGTTGTGCAGACCACGCATCCGGACCCAGTGGACCGCATTGAGGGAGTCACCTTCAGTCCACCCAGAGCTTCAAGGTATACCCGCTGGCGTTCGTGGGCCTTGGTGTCTCTCCTGCTTTTGGATTCCTCATTGTCTTACTTTTTCTCCTAGTTTCAAGACAATTGTATATTTCCTTTTCAGACTTTGTATTTAGTACTCAGTTTAGATAGTTCGTGAGGTTGTGACACCCCGGTTTTGGGATTGTTCGTTGTTGTTGTCTTATCATTTCATTATGAGTTTTGTTGAAGTAATATTATTTTTCCGCTGTGAAACGTTTGAAGTGATTTGGGATGTTCAGAAAAAAATTCGAGAGCTAATGGTGTGGGATGTTTTCGGAAAAAGGTTGGACATTAATGAATTCGAGTTATTTCAGTAAATGTTTGAAGGTTAAAAGTTTTAAATACTGTTACGTTGTGTTATTAAGGCAATAATGTTGTATACGTTGGCTTGTCTAGCGGGTTCAACGTTAGACGCAGTAACGGTCTGAAAGGTGGGATTTCGGGTCGTGACAGGATCCTTTCAATTAACTACAACAAGAACGTAGTTTGAACAAATGGAGATTAATTTTGCAAAAACTATATTATCATAACAAGAAGTTCATCCCTCAATAGGTTCCATCAAAACCATAGACTAAATAATTAGCTACGCATAATTGTTTTCACAATCACAACAGCAAAATTCATCATGAATGATTAAAACAAAAGGAAGAAAGGTAGAACTCGATGCCGAATTTTCCTCCTTGCCTCTTGCCTCTTCTTACATTCAACAAAACTATTCAAACCTTGATATCCTTTTTTGGGCGAGCTGGACCTCTTATAGGTTTAGGAAAATTTCCCACGAACTTCCAAAATTACCCCTAATATTAAGCTTTCTCGGCGTGACTAGCGAGGCCACGCACGAACCGCGCATGGGCCGCGCTTATTGACCTTCACACTGTCTGTCGCTCCTGAACTAGCGCGGCCGCGCTTGGACCGCGCATGGGTCGCGCATATGGCACTCAATTCTGCATGACTTCACCTGCTCGAGCGCGGTCGCGCTAAGACCGCGCTCATGGGATCAACATTTCCCTCTCTTTTTTTCTTTATTCTTTCACACACATTCAACTCCGAGTGGCTTTCCTTGCTTTAAATTATCTCCAAACACTGTCCTATGTCCTCGTAATCAAGACTTACTCCTGCAAAACACAAAATTCACAATTAGAGCCATTTTTCGTCATTTAACCTTCCTAGAACAGTGGAGCATAGCCAAGTTAGGGCGTAAATGGTTTCTAAACTACATGAATCTAGCCTATTATCAACACCCCACACTTAAATCATTGCTTGTCCCCGAGCAATCAACCATACTCTACAGAGAATCCTTCGCTAAGCACTCCCCTAACGTGTCACACCAAGAACATACCACAAAAGTTGCGTCTAGTAGTGTAACATCTTTGCCTCAAGAGTCGACTCTCACGTGCCGTGAAATATTCCTAACTTACTCACTTTACTCTATACAGAGGTCAAGACGTACCTTTCCTTCTTGAATCAAGTGCCCTTACATCACACAAGAGAGTAGTTCCACAAGTTATAATATTAAGATTCACTCACTCTTAGAAGGAACATTTATATGCCACAAAGATGCACCATAGGCTTGCCCGTAGTGTACTACTCTACTAATCGAGCTCATTCAGCCTAAGATCAATCAGGACTTCATTTGGTTGTAATGTAGGCTAAGGGACGGGTAGGATATATTTGGATATAGTGACTAACCTCCCCAAGCACTTTAATACAATTACTTTTACATTCAGAACCATACTTATGTCAGACCAGACATTCCACCTTTACTTCACTTTATATTTCCTCATACTTCTTTAAGCACAATTACATGAAGTCACCACTTATATATATATGTATATATATATATATATATATATACATATATATATATATATATTTCTTACTTTTTCTATTGCAGTGGCGCTTTTCGTTTTTCAAAACATTGCACCTTTCTCCCTATTTCATTGGTTCCACTCAAAAGCCAAACCAACCACCCCACACTTTAACATTTACACAGTTCATAACAATTCAAGTGCTCATGGGAGGTAAAGAGGTTCAAATAGATGGTCCATTCAAACAATTGGGTACGACTTGTAATGTGGTTAACAAAGAAACATGCTTATAGGCTCAACGGGGTTAACTACGATACATCACATTTAAGTGGGTATACTTTATATATCTAGCTTAATAAAGAAATTTGTATATCACATATAAGACTGAATAAAGCTACTATTTCGCTTTGCAAACACACATGGCAAGTTCTAGGCATCAAATGCAGTGCATAGAATACAATAAAACTCACAAACACATGGCACATGATTCACTCCAGATTGGCTTATCAAAACACCCTCGTCCGAGTACTCCAGTCAGTTACGAACATACAATTTAAGTCACTCTAACAAGAATCAACAACTGAGACTAAGTGTCACACTACAGTGTCTATTGTATTCCAGGTGTAACAACATTAAGGGATTCTCTTTCTATCAGCTCATAGCCCATAAGTACCAAATAAAAACTAAAAAAAATAAACAAAAAACTACCTACACCCGGTTCAAGCAAAACTCTTGGAAAAGAACCCAGTCCAAAGAAAATCCAAGGGGGAATTACTACACTACCTAATACAAAAATCTTTTTGGTATTTTATTTAGACTTACTTCCCTCAAGAAAACTGTCTAGGAGATCCATCCTTGGGAAGAGTCCAACTTATTTCAATTTTTTTATTTTTTGTATTTTTATTTTTTTAGATCGACTTAGACCCTCAAGAACCCCGTAGAGTGAGATACGTCGTCGGGATAAGTTGACACACATAATTAGACTGCTACTCAAAACCAAAATTTTTTTTTAAAAACAATCATGTTCCTACATATATACACATACAACGAAGTATCCCCTACCCCACACTTAAAAAGATGGCATGTCCTCAGGGCATACAAAATAAAGAAATGCGAGGTAAAGGAACTTCCCTGACAGATCAATCTTGATCAGAGACCGTCCCCGGGTCCAGATGACAAGCACGACCCAGAGCCCGCAGCCAACCCATTATTTTCTTCTCAGATTTTGCATTCTGGGTGGCCAACGCATCAACCCGCGTCCCCAAGTCAGTAACCGTGGTACGCAGACCCGCCATTTCCTGCTCTAAGGCATCTAACCGATCACCCCGATTGACCCTAGACTGACCTACGGTGTCCGCGACATGCTCATGGGTGAGCGGCACATTGCTTGCTCACTCCTGCTCATCCTCATCTTCCTCAGGTGCATCATCCCTATTATCACCACCAGCTGTCACATGTTCCTTCCCAATAGTCAGCTTATCCGCTCGAAACTTTGCCTCTCTCAGCACTTTTCCATCCACCCTCAAATTTTCCGGCACCTAAGCTGCACGGCATAATTTAGTGACTAGGGAAGGGAAGAAGAAACCATACCTCTAGATCGGACAACGAGTGAACATCTCCTCATGAATAAGATTGGCCACGTCAAAGTTGTGTCCATTAATGAAACACCAAATCAATGTCGCACGAGGAGCATTCACTTCTGTGGTGTTGTGGGACGACATCAGAAGGTTGTTGATGAGATAAAACCAACACTTCATTTCAAAGGTTAGTGCCGCCGATTTGAACTTCTGCCCATATTGCATCCACACAATCTCCTTGCAAGGCGCACATAATGTTTCAAAGAACACCTCCCACTGAGTTTATCTTCTACCATACGCCTCATAGTAGTCGTCCATCTCCGCCACAGGACCGGGCATCCTATATGCCCTCCTAATGCCCTCCACAAAGGCGTCAACATGCCTCTTGCACACTGTGACCACATCATTCAATAGCTCCGACACGTTGGCGTAAAATTCTCGCACAACCATCAAATTGGCCTCATCCGGCTCTTCCAGGAAACTCTCCAGCCCACGCCTGACCAGCTCATTGTAAATATTGGGACAGTCATGTTGGAGAGATCCTATGTCCATGCCCCTTTCTTGTATTGGTTTCTTTGGTTCTTTAGCAGCAAACTGTTCTTGAGTTGCGGCGGAGACTAACCTGTTACTATCATAAGGACGAGCATTAGTTGACGCTCGTGCTCTGGATGATTACATTTGTCCGCTAGAAGAAGTACCGGTGGTTAGACGCTTTTTGGAGGGTGACATACTACCTGAAAGAAATAACATCATTAGAAAAGCACAACATATGTGACTCAACTACGGTTACTCAGACTTCACCCGCACAATTGGTCACTATTACCATTGACTCTCACTGTGGCATTTTAACAAACACTTTGTGGGAATCATTCACCAGAGCTCCCAATTAACCATGTTAGAAACCAATTTCCACCACAATTACCCCAATGTTACCGACCTAAGTTAAGAGATACAACTGCACAAACACCAGAACCCACAAGCCACTATATATACACTACAAATGACTTCTAAGAGAAAAATAAGAAAAACTACTACCTAACCAAGAATTCAAAAGGAAACCCAACAAAAATTGGCAAAAAGAAAACCTTACCTGAAGTGGGAGGATATTGTGAGAAGTGACGAAGAGAGATAGGGGTGGGGATGGCATAAAACTTTGGGAGGATTGGGGCTGGGATTAGTTGGGGAATGGGAATAGGGCGTGTGTGAGTGGAGAGGGAGGGGAAGAGTTTTAGGTGTGGGGGTTAGAGGAGAAAAGGGATTCTTAGTCGTGGGGGGAGGAGAGGAGTTTGTGGGGTGATAGGAGACGAAGAAGGGATAGGGTAGGGGTGAAGTACGAAAGAAGAGAAAAAAACATTAAAATCAAAATCAAAAAATTTAAAAAGTAAACTATCTTAAAAAAACTTGGTCGGTGAACCTAAACAAGCACGGTCCTAGTGCGGTTCAAGCGCGGCCGCACTTGTGGAGTAGAACACATTTCGATTTGCGCGGTGGAAGCGCGGTTGAAGCGCGCCCGTGCATATTGTGTCGAGACGAGGCATAATACATCCTGATTAGCGGCCTGAGCGTGGTCGTAGCGCAGCCGCGCGCCTGGGAGACATAATAGTCATCGATTAGCGCAGTCTGAGCGTGGTCGTAGCACGGCCGCGCATCTTTGAGACAGACCACTTATCGATTTTCTCGGCCAGAGCGCGGCCGCACACCTCGCCTCGAAATTTTGCATTTTTTTTTACCTCGTCCCTCAACGTAGGTTGGACTCATCATTCGCCTAAGAACCTTCATAGGTTATACAAACAATAAAATAACAATTCTATCTACCCTAAATTCACTACGCGTTGGGTTGCGTCTCAACCAGCGCCTTAGTTAGTGTCGTGGCACGACAATTACAACAAGTCAATGGGTTTCCTCCCATGTAGCGACTGATTTAACGTCGCGTCACAACGCAGATGAGCGCATTTAAGGCTCGCTCGACCTCTGAGGCTCAGTCAGATGGATCACTGACACTTCCTTGATTTCATCCATGCCCACATATGGTTTCAATCTGTGCCCGTTGACTCTAAATGTGTGGGAGTCTTTCTCTGAGGCAATCTCTATAGGACCTGAAGGGAGCACTTCGACCACACGAAATGGTCCAGACCATCGTGACTTGAGTTTACCCGGAAATAGCCTTAATCTTGAGTTATAAAGAAACACCATATCTCGGGGTTTGAAATTCCGCTCAACAATCTTCTTGTTGTGAAACCTCTTCATTCTCTCCTTGTATAACCTTATGCTCTCGAAAGCAAGATATCGGAACTCATCTAGCTCATGCAATTCTGTGACTCTATTTGTTCCCGCAGCCTCAATGTCTAGATTAAGTTGTTTCTATGCCCTACCAAGCTCTATGCTCTAGCTCCACTGGCAAGTGATAGGACTTCCCAAACACCAACTTGTATGGTGACATGCCAATTGGTGTTTTGAAAGCGGTTCTATAAGCCCAGAGTGCGTCATCTAACTTCTTCGCACAATCAGTTCTTGTGGCATTCACAGTTTTGGTCAACACACTCTTTATCTCTCTATTTGACACTTCAACTTGCCCACTAGTTAGAGGATGGTATGGGGTTGCCACCTTGTGGCGCACATCGTATTTCTCCAGTAATTTCTCGAAGGCTCGATTGCAGAAATGAGTGCCTCTGTCACTGATTATGGCTCTCGGGATCCCGAAATGGGTGAATATATTCTTCTTCAAAAACCCAATCACTACCTTTTCATCGTTGGTGGGAAGTGCTACAGCTTCCACCTATTTGGACACATAATCTACAACAACAAGTATGTACTTATTGCCATAGGAGTTGACGAAGGGACTCATGAAGTCTATTCCCCATACATCGAACACTTCAACCTCCTGAATTGGGTTCATGGGCATCTCATGGTGACGGGAGATGTTCCCGATTCACTGACATTCATCACAGCCCTTCGCCCATAGATGTGCATCCTTAAACACAGTTGGCCAGTAGAACCTGGCTTCTAGCACTTTCGCTGCCGTCCTGACCCCTCCAAATTGTTCGCCATATGCCGATGCGTGACATGCCTGCAAAACAGAAGATAGATTTATCTCAGGGACACACCTCCGGATCATATTGTCAACACAAATTTGAAACAGATAAGGTTCATCCTAGAAATACATGCGGCAATCACGGTAAAACTTTTTGTTTTGCACAGAGGAAAGGTCATAGGGAACTATACCACTTGACAGGTAAATTTCAATGTCTGCATACCATGGCACCTCCTCAAGGCTTGTGGCGAGTAGCTTCTCGTCTGGAAAAGTTTCCAGAATATCCTCTACCTCAAAAGATTTTTTCGCTCCTTCCAGTCGCGATAAGTGATCAGCAACTTGTTTTTCCGTGCCCTTACGGTCACGAATTTCCAAGTCGAATTCTTGTAGTAGCAGCACCCAATGAATCAGGCGCGGTTTTGACTCTTTCTTTTCAATCAGGTACCTGAGAGCAGCATGATCAGTATATACAATTACCTTTGAGCCAATCAGGTATGATCTGAACTTGTCAAACGCGAACACCACAACCAGCATCTCCTTTTCAGTCACAATGTAGTTTAGTTGGGCTCCACTCAACGTTCTACTTGTGTAGTAAATTGGGTGCATTATCTTGGCTTTCCGCTGTCCTAGCACTGCTCCCACTGCATAGTCACTTGTGTCACACATTAGCTCAAATGGTTGCTCCCAATCGGGAGCAACAATGATGGGTGCTATGACTAGCCTCTTCTTTAACTCTTCGAATGCTACCCTGCAATCATCAGAAAACACAAAAGGGTGATCTTCTTCTAACAACTTAAACAGAGGGTTGGCAATTTTTGAGAAGTCTTTGATGAATCTCCGGTAGAAACCGGCATGCCAGAAAAAGCTCCTGATTGCTTTAACTGATGTTGGTGGTGGAAGATTTGCTATTACATCAACTTTCGCACGATCCACCTCGATGCCCTTTCTTGATACTAGGTGCCCCAAGACTATATCTTCTTGTACCATGAAATGGCCAGGTTCGTCTCAATGCACCTTTTCGACACTCTGGTCAGATTTGTAAGGCACTCATCAAATGAGTTTCCCACTACTGAGAAATCAACCATTAACACCTCAATTATGTCTTCGACCATGTATGTGAATATGGCCATCATGCACCTTTGGACTGTGCAGGTGCGTTGCATAGGTCGAAGGGCATCCTCCGAAAGGCAAAAATCCCATATGGACATGTGAACGAGGTCTTCTCTCTATCCTATAGTGCAATTAAGATCTGATTGTACCCCGAGTACCCATCTAGAAAATAGAAGTGGGACCTCCCTGCCAGTATGTCAAGCATATGATCAATGAAGGGAAGTTAGAAGTGGTCTTTCCGGGTGGCCAAGTTTAATTTCCTATAATCCATAAAAATTCTCCAACCTGTGACGGTTCGTGTAGAGATTAGTTCATTATTATCATTTTTCACCACCGCCATACCACCCTTCTTCGGAACACATTGCACCGGGCTAACCCAGTTGCTGTCAGATATGGGGAAGATGATTAACGCATCTAACCACTTAATGATCTCCTTCTTCACCACTTCCTTAATATTAGGGTTCAACCTTCTTTGGTGTTCTCTGGAAGGTTTGTGCCCATCTTCCAGCAGGATTGTATGCATACAAAATGCCGGGATGATCCCCTTAATCTCTATCATGGTACACCCAATGGCAGTCTTGCACTCCGTGAGTACCTGCAAAAGTTGTTGTGCATGCACATCTAACAAACTAGATGAGATAATAACCGGTAATGTGGAGTTAGGTCCTAAGAACGCATACCTGAGATGTGCAGGCAGTGGATTCAACTCCAACTTTGGTGATTCCTCTATGGATGTCTTGGCTGGAGGAGTTTCTCTTTTTTCTAAGTGCAGGGGCTCAAATTCAAGTGATCTCTTCTAAAATCCTTTACCCTCAAGAGCAACCACTCATTTCTCCAATTCTTCACCATTCACCCCATCTAAATTCAAAAGACATGCAGCTAGAGGATCCTCAATAGTCAAGGTCTCCTCATCCTCTTCCAGGATTACATCCACGGCATCAATTAGAGAAGAATTGGAAAATTCACTTGGCCACCTCATAGATTTCTGCACGTTGAATGTTATTTCCTCATCATTTAACCTCATCTTGAGCTCTCTAGTTTCACAGTCAATTAGAGCTCGCCCCCTGTCCAAAAATGGCCTTCCCAAAATTATGGGAATTTCTTCATCCACTCTACAATCAAGAATTACAAAATCTGCAGGGAACATAAACTTCCCTACTTACACCAACACGTCATCAAGAATACCTGAGGGCCTTTTCAAAGTCCTGTCATCAAGCTGCAATAGCATCGATGTGGGTCTAGCTCTTCCAATCCCCAACCTTTTATGATAGACAGGGGCATAAGATTTATGCTAGCCTCCAAATCACAGAGTGCTTTGGCAAAAGAAAAGTTACCTATGGTGCAGGGAATTATGAAACTCCTTGGATCAGACAACTTTTCAGCAACTGGTCAAGTTACAACAGCACTGCAAGCCTGAGTTAAAGTCACTGTGGCCAAGTCTTGGAAGTCGAATTCGTAGGACATCAAGTCATTCATCATTTTTGCATAACCAGGCATCTCCTTCAAAGCATCAATCAATGGAATATTTGCCTGAATTTATTTCAACATTTCCAAGAACTTCTTGTATTGCTCATCTTTTTGGTACTTGGCCAGCCTGTGTGGGAATGGTGCTGGAGTTCTCTTCTTCCCAGTGATTTGGGCTTTCTCTTTGTCAGACACTACCTCTACTACCGGTTCCTGTGTTGTCTCAGCTTCTTTGTCCGGCTCAATCTGTGTGTTAGTTTCTTCTTGGGCAGGCTGCACTGTCACCTCAGTCAGTCTTGCTAAATCATCTAGCTCAATGGGCACTGATAAAAGTGTCTCAGCAGGAATACTTTTCGAGCACTCTCTTGCTCCAAATCTAGGTCTCTGCCATTACGTAGACTCACTGCCATCAACTGCTTTGGGCTGTGATCGTTTGGATTTACTTGAGTGTCTGCAGGTAATGCCCCATGAGGATGATTATTCAATGACATCGAAATCTGACTCATTTGCACTTCAATATTCTTTTGTGGCTGACTCATGTGGATCTACTCTTTCACTCATTTTTGCATTCGACCCAATAACCTGCTGCATTATTGCCTCGAGTCTAGCAAACCCATCTTTCTGTCTCCCATTATGTTGCTGTTGAGGTGGATGATAACCCTACTGCTGATTTTGGTTATTGTAACCCTGTGGCCTTTAATAAGGCGCCATATTACCATGAGGTCGCATGGCTCCCATATTTCTATTATTATGATGTTTTTGGACTGGCCTGTCTGGGTGATTCTGCTGGCCCCAATTCTGACCACCCTGTCTCTATCCCGCATAGTTGGACACATAGTTCATGTTCTCAGGATAGTGTTGGTGATCACCCTCAGCATTCCACTAGCTACCAAGTGGCTGACTAATGCAAGATGTGCATAAACCCCCATTGGTTGTATCAACTATGTGCACCGGCTGCTTCTGACCTAACTCTTCCATCTTTTTGGTGAGGATGCTCATTTGTATCATTAATGTGGCCATATTTTCAGCAAGAGTGTTGGTTGGATCTAAAGCCACTGAGTGGACTACTAGAGTGATGGGTGCGTTTCTGGTTGTCCATCCCGAATTCTGTGCCATCTTGTCGAGAAGGACCTGGATTTCTCTCCATGTTTTGCTCAAGAATGCTCCACAAGCTGAAGCATCAACATTAGCCTTCACACTATCTGCCAGACCCATGTAAAACTTCTACCTCAACATCTGCTCAGGAATACCATGGTGCAGACATATAACCAACATCCCCTTGAATCGTTCCCACGTTTCTACAATGTTTCAATTGGTTTCTGTCTGAAGCTCAAGATTTCATCAATTTGCTGAGAAGTCTTGTTGGGTGGATGAAACTTGTTCACAAATTGCTTGACTAACTCCTCCCAAGTAGTGATGGAATTAATAGGGAGTGAATTTAGCCAAGTCTGGGTTGCTCCTGTCACAGAGAATGGAAACAACAACAACTTTATTTCTTCCCGAGTCACGTTGTGTTGTCTTTGTGTTTTGGAGATTGACTTAAAATTCTTCAAATGTTGTTGAGGATCTTCAATGTATGACCCCGAGAATAATCCCTTGTTTTGCAACAAGTGCAGAATGTTATTTGTGATTTGAAATGATTCAGCCAATATTTGCGGGACTACTATCGCTGTGCCCAAATTATGTGTCGTGGGTTGTGCCCAGTCATATAGAGCAGCCTCTAGCACAAGAGGCTCCACTACCTGCGCATTTGGGTCTTCCACGTTATCCCCATTATTTCTGTTATTCACCAGCTCTGCCATGTCTGGTTCATGTTGTTCAGTTGAGTGTTGTTGTTTCCTTTTCCGGTTGGCCCGATTCAAGGCCTTGAAAACATTCTCGAAATATGATAATGCTTCAAACATTTCACCAGTTCTCGATGAGTTTCTAGGCATGCACATGTACAACAAAGTTAGCAAACGTTAAAATTCCAATGTATTGATTGAAAGTGAAGAAAATTGACTACACTAAGAATTTTTGTATTTCTTCTAACTGTAATTGATAACACCGTTAATTCCCTGGCAACGGCGCTAAAATTTGATCACGCCCAACTATGCTTTATAAAAATGACAAAGCGGTCGTTGCAAATATAATCCGAGTATTTAGCCTAGAGTCCAATCCCATAGGGAATTAACCTATCAACTACTATTATCGGACTCACTTAATTCTACGTAATCAACTTCCAAGGTATTTTGAATGACAATTGATGATTTTTCTACTAATTATGACTGAATGAATTATTTAAACTAAGAGCTAACTATGAATGAGTTGTAAACAATAAAGAGAAGGATCTAAGGTTATGATTTCCCCTATTGATGGAATCCCTTCCTGTTATGTTTCATATAGATTTGCCTAATCTTCTCTATCGATCATGAGCACTCTTACTACCGTAAATATCTCCCGAGTAATTACGAAAATTTACTAGACATACTCTCCCGAGTTACGCTAGCTGACTTTTATTACAGCTCACTTAGATCACACCCAAGGTTTCGTTATCACTAATCCCATCTTTAAACCCTCGATTATTGATTGCTCACATATGTCGGGAGTGATGTTGTTCAACAACTACCTAAATATGCACTCTCTCCCGAGTAATACATACTAAATAGGCACAGCTAATTGAGGATCCTTTCAATTAACTACAATAAGAACGTAGATTGAACAAATAAAGATTAACCTGGAAAAACTATATTATCATAACAAGAAGTTCATCCGTCTATAGGTTCCATCAAAACCCTAGACTAAATAATTAGCTACGCATAATTGTTTTCATAATCACAACAACCAAATTCATCATGAATGATTAAAACAAAAGAATGAAAGGTAGAACTCGATGCCGAATTTTCCTCCTTGCCTCTTGCCTCTTCTTGCCTTCAACAAAACTATTAAAACCTTGATATCCTCTTTCTGGACGAGCTGGACCTCATATAGGTTAAGGGAAATTGCCCACAAACTTCAAAAATTACCCCTAATATTAAGCTTTCTCGGCGTGACTAGTGATCGTCTCTCACCCTCACTACTATATGAGTAGGAAGACGACGGTCGGTGCAGCTTTTACCCGATAGGTCGGGATCGAATCCTCAGGGAGTTAAGAATTGGAGTGAGTGTCTATATGATCTAGTAGAGCCTCGTGTTTCTAATTACATTTCTCATATTTTGGTTGGTTTCAATCTATGACTAAGAATTATACTATTGTTGAGTGCAAATTAACGAACTAATTTGTTTTGAAGTTGTTTTCTTATAGGGATAAAGGCACTAGGGTTATGACTTTTACCTAGGCGAGTACTCAACGGATTTCAAGTTCCTAAGGCAAGGATGTTAATTAGGGATAATGCTATAACCAATGCACAAAATTTTCCACTCTATACCTCTCGGTAGTTTGAGTGGATTTGCCCTAATTACCTTTCTCGAGGACAATTGGGTGTCAAATATGCAAGCAATTGAGGTTCAAGTAGGGTATTACTCTCTCGAGATTTAACCCGTTAATTAGGACTCAAGTAGGGTTTTACCATCTCTGGATTCAACCCAATTGATTGGGACTACCAATCTCTTGATTATGTCCTAATTTCTTGTTGGACCAATTTTCTAGACTCAAGAAGGACCCAAGTCAATTGAAGATCAATTAGTGTTTGCAACCACTAATAATAGCAATAAGAATCCTAAATTAGCCCAAATAATAAACACCCATAAACATCCAAACCCTAATTTTAGAAACCCATTAAATACCCACACTAAGGTTGAGCCACAACCCTAGATAATGGGTCTAGCTACTCACAATCAAAGATGAATTCAATGAAAGAGATGAAGTAGAACCCATATTAATGATTTATAACATAAACCACAAAGATTCAATGTTAAAATCACAATAACATAGCAACATGATGAAAAGGAACACTATTCACGAGCTGGTCTGTTCGCTGATGGAAAAGATCACCTAAGAAAATTACAAAATAAGCTATTTATACTCAGACAAAATTCTGGACAAAAATACCCCTGCGGGGTTACCGCGGATCGCGTAAAATCGATTGCGGTCTGTGGTGGACAACTTTGGTCTTCACTTCTGGGTCTCTGAAAGTGCTTGACCGCGTACCGCGGTGCCTGTTGCCTTACAAATGAGGTTCTCTGAAGCTTGCCATCGCGGTCCGCGAAGATGGGACCGCGACCGTGGTGGTATTTGGCTTGAATCCCTGTCTCTGAACCTCACCACTGCAGTCCGCGGAGGATGGACCGTGACCGCGGTGGGCACTTGGCCTTTGAATTGATCTTTGAACTTCATCACCGCGGTCCGCGGAGGATGGACTGCGACTGGGGTGGGCACTTTAGGTAGGCATTTTGTTTTTCTTGGTACTTGTGCAGGATTCACTCCTTTTTTAGAAGAGTTTTGACTGTGTGTCATCATTTTTGGCTCAAACATGCAACAAGCACAACCCGTAAGATTTTGGGGCTATTCGTGTACAATTATAACCAAAACTTAAGCAAGAAAGGGCAAAAAACAAGGTAAAAATCCTAGTTATCAACTCCCCCCAATTTAAGCTTTTGCTTGTTCTCAAGCAAACAAAATAAGCCCCACCTCTTTTGAGTAATTCCAAAAAAATCCGGCTGTCCTAAGGTAACCTCATCTAGCATCAATTGGGACTAACAATTTCCCTTAATGCAAATGAATCATTAACAACATTTGACCCTTTTTAAAACCATGGATTCAGATACGATACAAGAGCATCAAGAGTTGACACGATTCATCAACGAAACTCTTACTACCACTTTGGTCATTGTGGAACCCAAACTCATACTCCTCAACTCTCCCTAAGCACCTCACTTTAGAATTGTAACAATCAGAACGAGGAAAATGGGAGTTCGCTCATCTCTCTCACAGAAAAGACTTAAGTCCGGCTCAAAGTACCATAGGCTTGCCCCTTATTTAAGTCACCACTAATGTAAGTTTCATTCAACTCAAGATCATATAGGGCTTTTTTGGGCACATGATGAAGGCTTTTGGTCAAGGGTAGGAAGTATTTGGTCAGAGTGAGCTCTATCTTTCCTTAAGAACTTCATTTTTGTTTTCACATTTTTTTTACTCTTTGAGTCATTTTACCTGTTTCTGAAGGGTTGGAGAGACATACTGTCACACCTTTTTGTTCATTCAAATTACTTTTCTCCTTCCTAGGCATTCCACACCTTTGATCACATTTCTTTCATTGATTCCCTTTGTTTCTTCTACTTGGTCATTCTTTTTGGCTTTTTGATGTTTCTTTTATTTCTTTTTCATTGCCTTTCCTTTTCTTTCTTTTGTGCCTTGTTTTTCACTTTATTACATCCCTCGTCTCTCCCCAAAACTTATGTTTTTTTCCTAGTGCTAAGGAAAGAGAGGGTGCCAAGAGAGGGTCAAAATGGGTAAAGGCTTGTAGCATGGTTTTTGAAAGAAGGGGTCTAAGGCTCAAAAGGGTTGACTAGGAAAATTGTCTTTTGTAGGCCATGGGAATGTTCAATTCATTATTCGGATCAAGGAGAGCCTATAATCACTTCTCAAGTCAAACTACACTTAGGATTTCGCCTAGACAAACATTTAGGGCAAGTTCTAGACTAATGGCACGGGACTTGGACTTGCAATTCAAACTCTCACCACTCAAGCTATGGGATTGCTAAAGAAACATAGTCGGGGGCCCACAACGACCTTAGTCATGCTTTGAGCAACACAATGGTCCCGAAAAACCACTTGATGATTATCGGTCAACACAAGAGTCTCAAGATCACAACTTTCACCATCCTAAACACAACGATTTGTTTTTGACCATGGGATCAAAGGCAAATGTGTTAGGCCCAAGTGAAGCTTTTTTTGAGGCACCTTTATTCATTACTATTAAAAAGAAACAAAAAGAAAAACAGACTCAAACCCTTAAGAAAGTCATCACACCATCCATCCTCGGGAAGAGCCACCCGGTTCACACAAATTCTACCTATGGAAAGAACTGTGGCGTTAAGAAAACCAAATGCTTATTGCACGCGAAAGATTCAAAACAAGAAGCTATGAAAGGAAGATAAGAAGCTATAAAACGGAAAAATGCGGAAAGTAAAAATGCGTAGGATAGAATGAATATGTACATGAGGGGATTTAGTCGAATATACATAAGGGGATGAATACATACAATGAAAAGTAAATTTATACATACCAAAAGTGAAAGATAATAAAAGTACTGAAATAGTAAAGTTATTTACATACCAAAAATGAAAATATAGCATAATAAAAAGAAAAATAGTCTGAATTATAAAATCACCATTATAATCCAAAAATCAAAATAGGGCCACTCCCCCAACTAAAAACTAGCATTGTCCTCAATGCTATCTAGCAAAAATAGCTCAAAAGTGGGAGAGAGAGAGTAAAGAAAACTCCCTATTAGCCCTTAGCCTGTGCGGGGTCCTATGCCTGTGCCGGGTCTGCCTGTGCTGGGTCTATGGGCTGTGATGGAATCCGAGACTGTCCCTCTGTGCTCTATGCCTCCTCCTGAACCTGGGGCTGGATCTGCTCTGTAGCCTGAGCCTGCACTGGTGGGTCTGCCAAGACCAACTGAATGCCCTCTGTACGGGGCAGTACCCTCCTCCGCTTTGCTGGCCTCTCGGGCTCTGGCTCCTGCTCTGGCTGGGCAGCTGATTCCCCAAACAACAGGTACAATGGTAGTTGATCTGCCTTAAGCTTGTCCACCTCCTTTCGTAGCTCCTTCACTGACACCTTTGAAGCCCGGGTCTTCTTGAGCCTCTTGGTCTCCTTTGTAAGATCCTTTAAAGCTTTCCCGTGCGCACCAACAGCTTCCAAAAGCAACTTCTGGTTTTTAAGGATTTTCTTCTGGTTGGCCAGAAGTTCCTTGAGGGAGTCCTCAACAGACTGGGGTACCTGTGGTGGGGGAGGAGTGGCCTGGGCTGCCACAGACGCAGAAAGCACAGACAACTTAGAGGTAGCTGCCTGCATCCAGTTGTTTATACTGGCAAGTGACTGACTGAGTCTGTGGGCAGTCAAAGGATATTCCCGGGATGAAGGAATGGCTGGGTTAGCAGAAGTGGAGGGACCTAGAGCACCCTCTGGGATGGCTTGCTCAGGATGAGAAGACTCCACTACAACCACCGGCTCTTGCGACTGGCCAGTGGAAGAAATGGACTTACCCTTGAACTTTTTGCTCTTCGGGTTGTTATCACTTTGCAAATCATACCAAGAGAAAGGGGCTTTTGTCTTCACTTTCACATCAAAACCTCTCTTTTTCACCTGTTGATCCTCAAAATACATAGTTAAGAAGTTGGGAAAAGGGTAAGCTCGATCACCTTCGTTTACCACCCGGTTGATGACAGAGGACATGAGATTCCCGACGTTAATCGGGAACCCCGCCATAATAGCAGCAATCAATACGACCCGCCGGAGAGGAAGGGTGTTTCATGGAAGGATGGGTCAAGCCTGTTGCACACGAACGTCTCCCAACCCTTAGCCTCAAAATTAAACGTTCTTCTAAAAATAGTCCTCCCGGCCTGCAACCAGTCAGGGGTCTCACCAAGAATGGCTAAGTGCTCAGCTATCCAATGACGGACCTCATCACCCGCCTCTAACATTTCCCGGTACTGTGTGTCATCCACCTCATACATCTCTAGATAAGCATTCAAAGCAGCCCCATCAAACGGTATCGTGAGATTCCTCACCATGGTAGCTTTGGAGTCCTTCTTCAGAAAGGACAAATTTTTGTAAAACTCCTTTACCAGGTGTCAAAAGCTTTGTTGCAGAAATGCGACCCCTCATCACTAATAATTGCACGAGGCGTGCCAAACCTTGTAAAGATGCTCTTCTTGAGGAAAGAAATAACACTTCGGGCCTCATTGTTGGGTAAAGCCACGACTTCAACCCATTTAGAAACATAATCCACCGCCACTAGAATGTACGTGTTCCCACAAGAGCTCACAAACGGGACCATGAAATCGATACCCCACACATAAAAAATATCCACTTCTAGAATATAATTGAGAGGCATCTCATCTTTCTTTGAAATTCTCCCGGCCCTTTGACAATCATCACATCTTTTGACTAGGTCACCGACATCTTTGTACAATGTGGGCCAAAGTAAACCACAACTCAGCAACTTCGAAGCAGTCCTTGCCCCTCCGTGATGACCACCATACGGTGAGGAGTGGCAATACTTGAGAATCTCCCTTTGTTCTTCTTCCGGTACACATCGCCGGATAACCCCATCAGTGCAAATCTTGAATAAATATGGCTCATCCCAATAGAAGTCCATGCTATCCCTCCTAAGCTTCTTCCTTTGGTTAGAAGACAGCTCACAAGGAACAACATCGGTGACAAGATAATTGGCAATATCAGAAAACCATGGCATGTCTTGCATTGACATCGAAAGGAGTTGCTCATCGGGGAAACTGTCATTGATCTCAAGCCCATCGCAAGGTCGACCTTGCTCTTCCAATCGAGAAATATGGTTGGCCACTTGATTTTTGCTCCCTTTTCTATCGACAATTTCCAAGTCAAACTCTTGAAGCAACAATACCCAATGCATGAGTCTCACTTTGGAATCCTTTTTGGTCATGAGATATCGGAGTGCCGCATGGTCAGTGTGAACTATGACCTTGGCACCCATCAATTAAGGACAGAATTTCTCCATAGCAAAGACAATTGCTAAAAGCTCCTTCTCCATGACAGTGTAATTCATTTGGGTCGATTTCATCATTTTTCTAGCATAATAGATAGGGTGAAAAATCTTGTTCACCCTCTGGCCCAACACAGCACCCACAGCTACATCACTCGAGTCACACATAAGCTCAAAGGGTGATCTCCAATCTGGCACGTGATGATAGAAGTTGTAGTGAGCTTGTGCTTCAAAATTTTGAAGGCATGCATGCAATGCTCATCGAAATGAAATTTAGCATCCTTCTCAAGCAACTTGCACAACGGATTGACCATCTTAGAGAAATCCTTAATGAAACGCTGATAGAACCCAGCGTGGCCAAGGAAGCTCCGGACTCCTCTAACCGAAGTTGGTGGTGGAAACTTAGAGATCACTTAAATTTTTGCTTTATCAAACTCAATACCATTCCTCGAGATCTTATGGCCCAAAACTATACCTTCTTCCACCATAAAGTGGCACTTTTCCCAATTCAACACCAAGTTGGTTTCTTCACAGCGAGCAAGGACCTTGTCAAGATTTCTCAAGCACTCATCGAAGGAATCCCCTACTACACTGAAGTCATCCATAAACACCTCAAGGAAGTCTTCAACCATGTCAGTAAAGATTGCCATCATGCACCTTTGGAAAGTGGCAGGTGAATTGCACAAACCAAACGGTATCCGGGCAAAAGCAAAGGTACCATATGGACATGTGAAAGTGGTATTCTCTTGATCCTCCGGGGCGATCAAAATCTGATTATAGCCTGAATAACCGTCAAGAAAATAGTAGAAAGCCCGACCCGCAAGCCTATCCAACATTTGATCCAAGAATGGCAAGGGAAAATGGTCCTTGCGGGTCACCTTATTGAGCTTACGGTAGTCCATACACACCCACCATCTGGTGACCGTTCTTGTGGGAATGAGCTCATTTTTGTCATTTTGGATCACCGTCATTCCACCCTTTTTCGGAACACATTGTACCGAAGAAGTCCAAGCGCTATCCGAAATTGGATAGACAACACCCGCATCGAGCCATTTTATGATCTCCTTCTTCACCACCTCTTGCATTGCCTCGTTGAGTCTCCTTTGATGTTCCACCGAGGGCTTTTCTCCATCTTCCAATATGATTTTGTGCATGCAAAAGGCGGGGCTAATACCTTGAATATTCGCAATAGTCCATCCTATTGCTTTCTTCCTCCTCCTTAGCACATTTAAAGTTGAGTCTACCTGAAATGGGTTAGGCAAGAGGAAGGAATAACAGGTAAAGTACGAGATGGACCAAGATATTCATACCTGAGGTGGGAAGGTAGTGGTTTCAACTCCAGATTTGGAGGCTCTTCAATGGAAGGCTTTGTTGGTGGAGTCTTCTGGTTCTCCAAGGCACGAGTAAGAACCCATGCCTTGAAGGGCATTGGTACTTTCAAGAACACCATCCACCACGGAGTCCTCATGATTCAATAAGGACAACTCCACTGGATCATCAACATGGATCATAGAACTTTCATTATCAATAATAACCTCAGTCACGAGGTCCATAAAAGAGCAAACTTATGTACTGTTGGGCTGCTTCATTGATTTACACACATGAAAGACCACCTTCTCATTGCCCACTCGGAAAGTAAGCTCCCCAGCTTCTACATCAACCAAGGCCTTCCCCGTGGCAAGGAAGATAATGGGGACCTCATAATCAACTTCACAGTCTAGAATGACAAAATCCGCGGGCAATATAAATTTGTCCACCCGCACTAGCACATCATAATTTATCCCTAGGGGCCTCTTCATCGACCTATCCGCCATTTGCAAACGTATAGAGGTCGCCCTAGGTTGCCCGATTCCCAAAGTTTTAAAAACTGAGTATAGCATCAAGTTAATACTCGCCCCAAGATCACACAAGGCTTTGGCAAAGTCCACACTCCCGATCGTGCAAGGAATGGTTAAAGCTCCCGGATCCTCAAGTTTTGGTGCCATGGAGTGAACTATAGCACTCACTTGGTGAGTCATCTTGATAGTTTCACACTCCATGGACCGCTTTTTAGTGACTAAGTCCTTCATGAACTTAGCATATCCGGGCATTTATTCCAAGGCTTCAACCAACGGGACATACTTCTTGAATTGATGGAGAGACCCTTCATCATATCAATAAACTTCTTGAATTGAGTCTCTTGCTTTTGTTTGGCCAACCTTTGAGGGTAAGGAGGAGGTGGCCTAGGAAATGGTGCCTTGGCTTGTGGGACCACCAGTTCCGGCATATCAATCACGTGTTCCCTAGAGGGGTTCACATCCCTTTCCAAATCCTCCCCATTATCATGTATGTCAATTCTAACCTCACTTGTGGTTGGCTCATCCACCACTTGTTCAGCTTCAACCAGTGACTCTTCATTAGGCATTTCATAATTATTAACAACAATATTCCTTTGCCTAGAAGTACTTGCTTCACCACCTTTTCCACTTCTCGTGGTCACCGCCATGGCGTGACCGACATTGTTATTGTTCCCACCCTTAGGGTTCACCACCGTATCACTCGGTAGTTCACCTTTTGGGCGTGTGTTTAAGGCATGAGAAATTTGGCCCATTTGTACTTCGAGGTTCCTAATGGAGGTATTGTAGGAGGCCAACTGAGCATCGGAGTCTGCATTTCGTTCCATCATCTGCTTGAACATGTTTTCAATTCTTCCCATATCATTGCCCCATGAGCTTTTCCCTTGAGCTTGGTACAGAGGTGGGTTGCTTGGTTGTTGGTACATCGGGGGCCTTTGAAAGCCCGACCCCCGGTTACCATTGCCACCCCAGTTGTTGTTGTTGTTACCTCCATTCCAATTGTCATCATTGTTGTTCCCCCAATTCCGAGCATTGTTATTATTATTCCAATTCCTTGGTCTTTGGTTCCCCCAACTTTGATTTTTGCCTTGGTTTCTCCAATTTTGATTGTTGTTTTGACTGTTGCCTTGACCTTGGTAGTTATTGGCATACATCACATGTTCTTCTTGGTCATCATACTCTTCTTCTTGGCTATACCCACTTGGCCCTTGGGCACCCTGATCATTGTTGCCTTACTTAGAATTTTCCCGGGGACTTCTTTGGTTCACTCCCTCCATGACATTCACTTGCTTAGGCCTTTGTAATTGTTGAAGCTGGGCCTTTGCAAGTTGGTTCATAGTGGTTGTGAGCTCGGCAATTGCTTTCCCTTGGTCTTGAAGTTCTTTGTGAAGACTATTGACACCGGTCTCACCCTGAGGTACATTTGCTCTACTTTTCCAAGCTGACGATGTGTCATCCATCTCATCTAGTATCTCACATGCCTCGGGGCATCTCAATTTCATGAAGTTTCCACCGGCCAACTGATTGACCACCCATTGATTGACAGTGTTTATCCCTCGGTAGAAAGTCTGCTGGATCATGACTTCAATCATGTCATTGTTTGGACATTCCTTAACCATGGTCCTATATCTCTCCCATATCTCATGCAAGGGCTCATTGGGGTCTTATTTGAATGCCAAGATTTCATCACGTAGCACCTCCATATGACTCGGGGAAAAGAATTTGGCAATGAAGTTGTCCACGAACTCATCCCAAGTTGATATTGAATGGTTGGGAAGCCGCTCGAGCCAGTCAAGTTCTTTCCCCCGAAGAGAAAAAGGGAATAACCGGAGTCGTAATGCATCCTCCGAGACATTTGTCTGTTTACTTCCCCAGCAGGTACCCATGAAGCCCTTGAGATGTTTATAAGCATTCTGGTGCGTGGCTCTGGTGAAATACCCCCGTTGCTCTAGGAGGGTCAGCATCACATTTGTAATCTGGAAATTTCCCGCCCGAATCCTCGGCGGAACAATAGCACTAGCATACCCCTCATTTGGAAGGACCCAAGGGGAAGCTCTAGGAGGTAGAGGCGGGGGAGGGTCTGGGATATCATCTTGAAAATTGGCCTTTCGGCCCCTTCTTTGTGGAGGTACTTGATTGATTTCATCTTCTTTATTATCATATTACTCCTCCCCCGCAATAACATTTCCCAATGGATCCGCCATTTTCACCTGAGTATATTAAACAAAAGAGTTAAAAACAGAAGGAAAGAAAAACACTTAACACTACTAGTCACGTAGATAATCAACACCGTATAACTCCCCGGCAACAGCGCCAAAATGTGATCGGCTCTCACCCTCACTACTATATGAGTAGGAAAACGAGAGTCGGTGCACCTTTTACCCGATAGGTCAGGATCGAATCCTTAGGGAGTTAAGAATTGGAGTGAGTGTCTATATGATCTAGTATAGCCTCGTGTTTCTAATTACACTTCTCATATTTTGGTTGGTTTCAATCTACGACTAAGAATTATACTATTGTTGAGTGCAAATTAACGAACTAATTTGTTTTGAAGTTGTTTTATTATATGGATAAAGGCACTAGGGTTAAGACTTTTACCTAGGCGAGTACTCAACGGATTTCAAGTTCCTAACGCAAAGATGTAAATTAGGGATAATGCTATAACCAATACACGAAATTGCCCACTCTATACCTCTCGGTAGTTTGAGTGGATTTTCCCTAATTACCTCTCTCGAGGCCAATTGGGTGTCAATTATGCAAGCAATTGAGGTTCAAGTACGGTATTACTCTCTCGAGATTTAACCCGTTAATTAGGACTCAAGTAGGGTTTTACCATCTCTGGATTCAACCCAATTGATTGGGACTACCAATCTCTTGATTATGTCCTAATTTCTTGTTGGACCAATTTTCTAGACTCAAGTCCTCTTTCTCAAGAAGGACCCAAGTCAATTGAAGAACAATAAGTGTTTGCAACCACTAATTATAGCAATAAGAATCCTAAATTAGCCCAAATAACAAACACCCATAAACATCCAAACCCTAATTTTAGAAAGCCATTAAACACCCACACTAGGGTTGACCCACAACCCTAGCTAATGGGTCTAGCTACTCATAATCAAAGATGAATTCAATGAAAGAGATGAAGTAGAACCCATATTAACGATTTATAACATAAACCACAAAGATTCAATGTTAAAATCACAAGAAAATAGCAACAAGATGAAAAGGAAAACTATTCACGAGCTGGTCTGTTCGCTGATGGAAATGATCACCTAAGAAAATTACAAAATAGGCTATTTATACTCAGACAAAATTCTGGACAAAAATACCCCTGCGGGGTTACCGCGGACCGCATAAAATCGACCGCGGTCCGCGGTGGACAGCTTTGGTCTTCACTTCTGGGTCTCTGAAAGTGCTTGACCGCGGACCGCGTTACCTGTTGCCTTACAAATGAGGTCCTCTGAAGCTTGCCATCGCGGTCCGCGAAGATGGGACCGCGGCCGCGGTGGCATTTTGTTTGAATCCCTGTCTCTGAACCTCACCACCGCGGTCCGCGGAGGATGGACCGCGACCGCGGTGGGAACTTGGCCTTTGAATTGATCTCTGAACTTTATCACCGCGGTCCGCGGAGGATGGACTGCGACTGCGGTGGGCACTTTAGGTGGGCATTTTGTTGTTCTTGGTACTTGTGCAGGATTCACTCCTTTTTTACCAGAGTTCTGACTGTGTGTGATGACTCAAAAGGTCATCTTAAGTAATTTAAGCTATATCTGTGTTTCGAGGCTCCGAGAGCCTCCGTTAGTCTCACCTCGATATGCATGCGCAGCCCGGGCGTGTAGCTGGGAAGCTATTATGTGAAAATTTGATAAAAGAATGAGTTTTGATAATTAATAAATGAATATAGTTGACTTTGGTCAACATTTCTGGTAAACAGACCCGGACCCATGATTCAAAGGTCCCGGAGGGTCCGTAGGAAAATATGGGACTTGGGCATACGCTCGGAATCGAATTCCGAGGTCCCAAGCCCGAGAAATGAATTTTTAAAAGAAATTGTTTTCTAAAAATAATAAAGGATTTTGAAAATGAATAATTATGTGGAAACCTCGTTACCGGGTCTGTATAATGGTTCTGGAGCCCGGAACAGGTTTATTATATATTATTTGTCTTATCTGTAAAATTTGGTGTAAAACGGGCGTGAATTGAGTGGTTTCGGATCAAAAAATGAGACTTTGAGGTTTTAAAGAATTTGAAATCTGGCTTGGAAAGTGATGTTATGTTCCCAAGGTCCGAGTGAGATTCCGAGACTGAGAATAGTTCTGTGATGTCATCTATAACTTATCTGAAAAGTTTGAAGTCATTCCGAGCAGTTAAGCCGGTTCGACGTATTGAAGTGAATTCTAGAATTTTAAGTTCTTAAGATTTGATTAAATAAGTTTTGGGGTTTGATTTCGAGTTCCGCTGTTGTTTTTCGTGTTCCGAAAGTTCGAGCGAGTCCACTTAGTGATTTAGGACTTGTTGGTATATTTGGACAGGGGCTCGGGTGGGCCCAGGTGCATCCCGGACTCCGCACGAGGCCAAAAACCAGCAAAAACCACTGCTGGTGCACATCAGCTGGTGTGACCGCAGGTGCGGTTGCCCAGCCGCAGGTGCGATCCCCAGCCCTTTGCCCAGAGCCCGCAGGCGCGAGACTCAGCCCGCAGGCGCGAGACCGCAGGCGCGGTCCAGGCCATCGCAGACACGTGTTTTTCCGCAGGGGCGACCAAATCCCGCAGAAGCGGCCTCTACAAAAGCGGATTCTTTTCCGTAGGAGCGGCCTCTTCTGGGCTAGCCCAAGTCCGCAGGTGCGATCATTTTTCCGCACCTGCGATCCCGCAGGTGCGGAAATTGTCCCAGTGAAATATTAAAGTCGAAAACAGCGTTATTCCGGGATTTTCATAAAAACACACGAACGCCTCCTTCGCATAACCCCTTAGGCATCCATTGAAGCTTCCTTTCACCAATACTTCGCGGGTTAGTGAGTCTTAACTTAATTTCTTCATTTTTCATTAATATATATTGAATTCCTAAGCCTAAAACATGCAATTTAAGGTAGAAATTGGGGTAAATGGGTAGTGTTAGGTTTTTGGAGGTTTTGGGTGATTCAACCCCAATTTGGAGTCGAATCTTAAAATAAATTGTATATTCTTAATCGTGGGGATATGGGTGATCGGGTTTTTGTCCGAACCTTAAGTTTCAACCACGTGGGCCCGGGGTCAAATTTTGGAATTTAGGAAGAATGATTAGAAATGGGTAATTAGGCTATGGGTTTGAGTCATTGAGTCATTATTGATATACTTGAGTTGAATATGTCTAGATAATATCGTTTCGGAGCCGGATTATAAAGGAAAGGCGGTGTTAGAGGGTTGATCGCTCTATTTTGGACCCGAGGTAAGTGACTTGTCTAACTTCGGTGAGAGAATAGGTATTGTTTGCTACGTATTTACTTGTTAAGCATGTTTGGTGCATAGGTAGAGTGACGAGTACCTATGTGATGAGAGTCTAGCATGACCGTGAGTCTAACGTGATAGTAATCGTAGCTTTTCTTCCATGCTTTATATTATGAAATTGCCATTATTTGTAATAGTACGTTGTTGCTTGTGGTGAAAGAATGAGACGTAAATTGTTGTTGAGGATGAATATTTGTTGTCAAAGCTACCCTGTTGAGATTGGTATAGCTGAGACCCTTGCCGGGCAATTGTGTGTTTAATATTGATATGTACCCCCTCGTTGAGCATTATTGTCTTGCATTTCTATTATATTGAAATTTCCTTGCCATTGATATTATTACTGTGCTGGTAAGGAAGAGGGGTGATGTTATTGATATGCACGAGGGGACATGTCGTGCCGAGTGTTGATATTGTTATATATGCACGAGGGAACATGTTGTGCCGATTGATATTTATTATATACACACGAGGGGACATGCCGTGTTGTGATGTTGTGATGTTGTGATGTTGTGATATTGTGATATATGCACGAGGGGACATGTCGTGCCGATTTGATATTTGAGATTACGCACGAGGGGACATGCCGTGCTCTGTTATTTGATTGATTCCTGTATATTGATAGCTGTTCTTCGGTTTCTGTTTTTACTTTCCAGCCGCATTCTCACTGTATCGTTGTGAATTAGATGTTGACTTCCTGTATTCCCAGCATGTACACTTCATAGCTTATTTTATTGTTTAAATTCCGATATTATTGCTGCCTTTTTAATATGTTTTCCCCTATTTGTTCCCATATCTTTTCTATTTGAACATACTTGTCTTCATTATCGGCTAATTCTTGTACATATATCTGCTTAGATTAGGACAGGTAATCGTTTTATGCTATGTCTAGCCCCGTCACTACTTCGGCCGGGGTTAGGCTTGGCACTTACTCAGTACATGGGGTCGGTTGTACTAATACTACACTGCACTTCCTTGTGTTGTGCAGACCCTGCTACCGGACCCCGTGGAGCATTCTGAGGGAGATACCTTCAGTCCACGTCAGAGCTTCGAGGTATACTCTGGTGTTCGTGGATCCCGAGGCTTCTTTCCTTTACGACTTCATTGTCTTTCTCCTTATCTCAAGATAGTGTTATATTTTCATTCCAGACTTGTATTTAGTATTCTAGTATCTAGTCCGTGAGATTGTGAACCCCGGTTTTGGGAAGTTTACGTTATTTTATGATTGTTATGTTCTTACCTTCCGCATTTAAAGTTTCATTATTTTTATTAAGCAATGCTTACAGGATTCTGTTGGGAATTGGTTGAAATTGATGAATTAGCATTTTATTCCGTGTTAAATGATTATAAATTTCTATTGCAAGATATATGTTGGCTGGCCTAGCGGGTTCAACGTTAGGCGCAGTCACGGCCTAAAGGGTGGGAATTTGGGTCGTGACAAGGTCGAGTACGACGAGGAGGTCCCAGTTCCGGCAGTCCCAGTTGGACCAGTACAGGTCCCAGAGGGGTTCATAGCTACCCCAGTGCTCCAGGACGCTCTTGTCCGTCTGGTAGGACTTATGGAGAGTGTGGCACAGGCCGGACTTCTTCCGACTGCCCCAGCCGTCTCTCAGGCTGGAGGAGGCACCCAGACTCCTGTCACTCGCACTCCAGAGTAGGCAGCTCAGCAGTTTCAGACGCCGGCACCTCAGCCAGCCGTATTGGTTTCGCTAGCTATTCCAGCTCCAGCAGCTGAGGGAGCGGCTATGTCCGCAGAAGCTTTATGGAGGTTAGACAGGTTCACCAAGCTCTATACAGCTGCATTCACTGGCGCTTCTTCTGAGTACCCCCAGGACTACTTGGACAGTTTCTATGAGGTTCTACGGAATATGGGTATCGTAGAGTCCAACGGGGTTGATTTTGCTACTTTTCGGCTGTCTGGTGCAGCCAAGACTTGGTGGAGAGACTATTGCCTAGCCAGACCAGCTGGGTCTGTACAGTTGACTTGGTCCCAGTTCACGGAGGTATTCTTGGGGAAGTTCCTTCCCATTACTCAGAGAGAGGAGCTACGGAGGCAGTTTGAGCGCCTCCAGCAGGGTTCCATGACCGTTACTCAGTACGAGACTCGGTTCATTACTCTGGCTCGTCATGCTTTATTGATACTCCCCACAGATCGGGAGCGGGTCAGGAGGTTCATCGAGGGTTTGTCTCAGCCGATCCGACTTCAGATGGCCAGAGAGGCCGGTGCAGACATTTCATTCCAGGATGCAGTGGATATATCTAGGAGGATTGAGTTGATACTATCACAGGGTAGTAGTCAGGGGACTGACAAGAGACCCCATCATTTCGGTAGGTTTAGTGGATCCTCGTCTGGAGGTCGTGGTTCTTTCCGCGGAGGTCATCCTCCCAGACCTTATCAGTCCGCTCTTCAGGTATCCCAGCGTGAGCCATCAGCACCTATCAGCGCTCAGCCGCTCCAGAGTTTCCAGGGTGGATATCAGGGTCGACAGGATCAGTTTTCTAGTCCACCTCCACAGCCGTCAAAGACTTGCTATTCATGTGGTGGTTCGGGGCACATCTCCAGGTTTTCCCCCAGAGGCTCTAGTGGATCCCAGTATCAGGGTTCACGTGTTATGGTTCCCGCATCTAGTGCACCCTTGCCCCGTCATCCAGCTAGAGGTGGTGGTCGAGGTACCAGAGGTGGTGGTCAGGTTCATAGAGG